>JAZHYW010044951.1:7500-26221 GCA_037355805.1 Ixodes ricinus | reverse complement strand
TTATGTGTGTGTTGTGTGTGTGTGTGTGTGAAGAAATGAGCGAGTGAATGAATGAATGAAATATGTTTATTGTGGAAAAAAGTACGTCAGTCTTGTGAAAGGCAACGAAACGGATGCACAGTAATGGATTTCGCCGGCGACCTATTGCCGGCAGGAAACAAGCGACCGACACGAAGAAAGAATTCCCGCGAGACGGCAGTGGAGAAAATGCATCCGACAGCGCCCCCTGCACTTTGAGCAAAGAGCCAGGGTCCACCGGATGCCCCCTGGTCAGGCAACCTTTTTCCTCGCACTGTAAGGACTCAGTTCCCTGGGGAACACGTTGAGGCACCAGAGGTGCCCTCGGGCGCGATAGAATGGACCGACGTTTTACTTTGCCGTTTTCTTCCCGAATTCCCAGAGGCAAACTGCGTCACTTACACTCACTGGGGCTCACCATTGGTCTGACGCAGTGTTGAAAGTAACTTGTTAGAAGTACACGTTACTGGTAACACGTTAGGTTTTTCAGTAGCGTACCAACGTACTAGTTAAAATCCAAAATTCTAACGAACAGAGTAATTTAGCCAGTGTTTCAAGGTATGGTCTATTAAATTAGTTCAATCGTTACTTTTGATTTAGATTAGTCACGTTTTGGCACTTCAGGGCCAACGCGTCATCGGGACCTCGTTGCATTCCACAAATCTGATAAACAATAGATAAAAATACAAAAAACTGCTCCGTAAAATACTAATTTCTGTCGAAGTTCGTAACCCCGGTTTATCGCTGCCAAATACTAAAACCTAAGAGGTAACGCCGAAGGAACGTTCGTTAGTCTTTGGAGGTAATAATGACGGTATTTCGTCACATTTCCAGAACCGCAACGAATCTTCGTAACGCGTTAATTTTTTTACCAACAACGTGTAACTATTTCGTTACTTGTTTTCGGTAACTGGCACAACCCTGGTCTGACGTCACGGAACGGGATGGAGCATCCGTCAGCGCCCCTTCGTAAAGGCTGGCGCTGTCCACGTCTGGTAGACAACATGTCAAGAGTGCTGAATTTGTGACGTCACTAACAAGAGGCCAACGCGAGGCATATATCGGACACTAGCACCAGACGTCAGCATTCGGCTGGGAGTCGTGTCCAATCGGTGAAAACACGAGTTCCAGCCGAACTCTGACGCAGCAGTCTTACCCAATCTGAGCCCGCGTTTGACCTCTTGTAGGTGACGTCACAACTTCACCGCTATGGCCTCGCTATCGCGAAGGTGATGGCCCCGTCTGACCCCAGCGTGTCCGAGGACATTGCTTATAGGCCTTCCGACGTCCCAGCGCTCGTTCGTCTTCCCCTCTCTCCAGTTTTTACCACTCTAGGTTTATTGATCATAGCACCGTTTTGTTTTGGTTATTGTTGTTTCTCAATACATTCTGGTCCAATTACAGTGTCGCTCCATGAATGTATGATTTTCTTACGTAAATACTTCTTAGTAAAGCTGTTCCATTCTTAATAAAGTACGCAAAAAAAACTTTCATCTTTTTTACTTTGGTGAAGAAGGAAGACCAGCGGGCTATTACACCCGCCGGCGATATGAAGGTGAACGCCGGACCGTCGACCGGTCCGTGCTATCAGCGCCATGGCGCGGCTGCCGTGGCGGCTCGCTTTCTCATCGCGCGCTTCGCCGAGATTAAGCGCTTGGATCGAGCGCTGTTCTCAGCTCTGCTGCTACTCCCTGCAGAAAGCGTGGAAGTGGGTTTCGATTTCGGCATCGCTTTTTGTGGGCGCCGTGCCCACGTCATTGCCGACAAATGATTTGCACATTGCACGTGAACTAGAGCGGACGTTGTTCGGCATAGTTTATCAGTGACTCAACCGCTTTTTTCATTCATAAGCGAACGCTAATAACTGTTCTTTTTTAAGAAACGGAAAGTATAAGTTACTTTTTGATTTGTTCCGCAGCCTTCCGGTTTAGCACATATCACAACAAAAAAAAACTACTAAATCACATTGTCTACCGATAGCGTCTGAAAGGCACCTTCCGCAAACCTCGCGCTTTCTGCGGGGAGTAGCAGCAGAGCTGAGAACAGCGCTCGATCCAAGCGCTTATACTTCGTTTCAGCTTAGGTCCGAGCGCGGCCGATGTTATGAGCCGAAGGGCCAATCAAACAGCGAAAGAGGCACAACGTCATGGCGTGCTCTCTGCAGTTGATAGGACCAGCCGGTATTCGCCGTCTCTCTGTGCGTGCTCCTCCGCCGGCTAGTCATAGCGCAGAGAGCACGCCATGACGTTGCGCTTTTTGCGCTGTTTGATTGGCCCTTCGGCTCATAACATCGGCCGCGCTCGGACCTAAGTGAAACAAAGCATAGTCTCGGCGAAGCGAGCGATAAGAAAGCGAGCCGCCACGGCAGCCGCGTCATGGCGCTGATAGCACGGACCGGTCGACGGTCCGGCGTTCACCTTCATATCGCCTGCGGTTTACAATGAAAAGTAATGGCCGGCTGTAGGGCGGCAAGCCAGAGTGGAAGGCACGCCATCTATGAGCGATGGCGGCATCCAAATACGTGGCTTCCCGCCGTCGCTCATAGATGGCGGTAGGTGTCCAGAATTCGGTGTCTTCATTTCTTTGCGGGGGACACGATCCTAGGAAAACTAGCCACTTAACAGCTCCGCTGAAAAACAAAAAGAAAAAAAGGAGGACAGAGAAGAGAGGCACACAGGATTTCCCATCATGTATCCGAGCCGACTATCCCAACGCGCAGTCTTAATACTCTTCTATTCTTTCTGTTCTACCGGGGTCATTGCATCACAACGATCCATCAATCATCAATCACGAGCAGGCCGCAGCTGCGCTTTGCGTAAGAACGGCGCGAAGTGTTCGCCGATATACTCACAGAACTTTGAGATTGGGCAGTCCTCGGAGCACGCCCTCGCTGATGTACTCCAGCTGGGGAGCCTTCTGGATCGAGCTGCGTTCAAGGTGACAAACCAATCGATAAGACGGCTTTTTCTCACGAACTACGCTCTCTTTGGTATGTGATGAAGAATATAGAAAGGGGCTGCCTCTGTACGCTAGGCAACGCCGGATATACCCGTGGCAAAAAGGTATATATTAAAAGCATACTGTTTCTGCACTTTTATGAAACACTTTCGCAAAGCATAGATCTGAAAGCCTTTTCTTTCAGCTTACGGATCCTATATTAGACGTATATATTTTGGCAGTCTGATACCTTATACCTATGTTACAGAAAAAAAAAAACAGCGGTCGGATGGTTAAAGACACGTGCTTTTCGTGTGTGGCTCGTGAAAACATTAGGCGCTAGAGAATATCAGCCATCAGCGTTAAGTCCTTATTTCCAACTCTATTTCCTCACGTTCCGCCCATTGAAAAACGCGGCGAAAGAGCCCAAGCACGCACCTGATCTCGTTACACCGCCGTATCCTTCCGCACAATAAAGTCCATCTGCTATAGGATCATCGAATGTCAATGAGACGTGCACGCGAACGCGGAGCTTGATGTAAGCTACAGCCGCGCCATCTTCCGAATGCCGAGTGGTACCAACCAAATCACGCTGCGTGCAATCGCTTCTCGCTTCGCTCGGGACAACATTGATACAATCTCAGGTCCGAGCCTCAATCGTCGGAACCGCCAAGGGTTCGCCAGGCGACCGCTTTCCGCTCTCAGCGTCCACCTCCACAACGGCGCGTCTCTATCGTTCTGGCTTTCACTTTAGCAGACGACATTCGGAAGATGGCGCCTGCCGTTGCTGGCTTCAGACGCTGCTTTCACGCCCTTTATAATAAATGATGCCTCCATGCCACGGGCCGTGTTCCAAATCTTACCCAAATGGATCCGAGTTACTCCGGCGGATCATATCACGTGACAGCACAGATTGAAAAACGCTGGACGCGGGTAGGTTTTAGAACGCCAAGGGTACAAAACCCTTACCCTGGAGTAAGATCGAGTAAATTTTGGAACGCGGCCACGGTGATGCTGACCATAGCAGACTAGCAGACGGATTTTATTGTCCGGAAGGAGACGACGGGGTGGTGAGATCTGATGCGTGCTGGGGCACTTTCGCCGTGTTTTTATTCGCGGAAGGTGAACAAAAGAGTTTAAAATAAGGACTTCACGTAGATGTCTGATTTTCTCCAAGAGCCCAATATTTTAATATTTTTACGAGCCTCGCACAAAAGGTAAATTCTTAACTCGCAATTTGGACGAAGGTACTTGTATCGCAACATGGGGCTAAACTACCAACGTGTCTATATTTTCGAGTGTGTACACTTTAGTGGCCAGACTAGGTCGACCCGCAGACAGCACCGATAAAGGATCAAGTACGCTAAACGTACATTAAAAGTACTTCAGATAGTAAAAGTACAGTCATGCAAGACCAAGCGGAACAACAATTAATAACTTAATACCAAAGGGAAAAAAACGAAACAAATAATCATAAATGCCCGCATAATTTTTCCAAGTTCGTTCCAATGCCAAGGTTGAGCTGCCTCCTTTCTTGTTTTTTTAATTGGCTTTAAGAATTAAAGAAACTTTTGGCCATTTACGGCCCTCATTTTTTATTTTCAGTTGGATTAAACCTGTTATACCGTCAGGTGGTGCAGGTCGAGAGAAACAGTTTATTTCCTTTATTTTTAACTCTCACTTAGGAATTTAGTGATTGAGTCATGTCTTGTTAATATGAGTACCTTTGTTTTCCACCCGAAAAATCGTTAGTGATATGAATCGTTCATTACACCGAGACAAAAATGAAGGCATTTACCAGTTCGTATCGAAAATATTACCTATAAAACTGGGTATTCATGTAAACGAAGTTTGTATTAACGAGACATACGTGTATGCTCAAAATATCCTTTAAAGGTGTACTAGTTTGTTTTGATTAGGGTACAAGATTAATGTACATTTTTGTACCTTTTTTGTCAAAGGTCCTTATTGGCACATAAGTGAATGGTGATTTTCTAACCCAGCACTTGTTCCGTGTTCAGATGATAAACAATCAACAAATCAAAAAACAAAAAAACAATCGATCCTTTAATTTGTTAAAAAGACCACTTTCATGTATCACGAAGCATTTGAAGAAACCACACACAAACACACACACACACACAAACATGCACAAAACACGTTCGTCATTGTAGATGTGTCATATTCCAGAAAACAAAACAATCATAAGTTCCGAGAAAAAAAAAAAGCAAGCGGTGGTACAGGTAGTTGCATTTGGTAAGCAGTTTGCATCAAGATAAGCGCAAGTTTTATTCAGATTATGCAGGCGCACGTCCTGAAGGATATGGATAAGGTTTATTCACATGCGGGTGGATAACCAAATCTATACGCAGGTAACATACGGGCGTATCTACATAGATAAGTATTTACATGCCACGCACAAATAATGGGCCCTATACTCTGTTCATCGCAAAGCTGACCAGGCGCTTAAACCTATGCGTGCTCTCTGGATCAGACCTCAATCGCTCTTCCACCACGCGATCGAGACCTCTAAGCGCGGTCACGCAATGAGACATGCGATCCGGCGATTATATATATGCGTCGGATCGATTGGTTCGCCGAGCACGTAGCTTCGACTGCCCTGTCGAGTTAGTGGCCAACAGGGTATATAGTGGCGTTGGCTTGTTGACAGATTTGCGTTTGAGTTTGACCGAGTGCGTTGCAATGCCTACGCGTTGAGAGAACATACTGGGATGATAACTACAGGGTCCGATCGGGAAAGGTAAACGCGGATTTTTAGCCCGCATCAATATCCAGGGCCTCTAAGCTCGTCAAACACAAAGTTGGGGCCGAAGTTGATGGAGTGAACCGACTGGCCCCTATCAGGGCGATGACTTTGCGCTTTTTTCGCCGACATCCAATCGGCGCGTCCAGGAACTTTCGGTTCCAACTTTGTGTTTGACGAGTTTAGGCCCCTACGCTTCGCAGAAAGTTGAAAGTTCGCCAGAATGTGACGCAAATAATTTAAGCCAGATTGAGAAAGTTTGAGAGAAAGAACTTACGTGGATCAAAGATGAAAAGATAATAAGAACTTATATCTACGAACAGACGACGACCCCGAAAAAAGAAAAAAAGAACAACAATTGCGTCTGCTTTACGTCGTATCGCATAGATGGTGCTATCACTCCTCAGTGTCACCGCCACTATAGTAATTTGATTTTGGTTTTGGTTTTGGCTGCAAACTGAATCGTTGCCTCAATACTTTCCGGTGCTTTACTTACACACTGCTTTTATTTCAACTAAAATAAAGAAACGAAAATGTACGCTGTAATGCTTGGTTGCATTTGCTCAGATATAACATTTCTCAAATGACATTATTCTAGCAGACGTCGTCTGCTTTGCTCGCTCTTCTGCTCTTCGGGAACCCGGACACAGCCCTCCCGTTGATCTTATCTTCCGATGTTATCGCTGGACTTTCGTGCCCCATGAGGCAACTACCTCAAACAACCACACGGATGTCGTGCTGTCGTACTCAAGGATAAAGCGCGAAACACATGCCATAGCGACGAAACCGTCCGATTCGACGTCCAGCCACGCAATACGACGGGTCGAGGGCGAGGGAGTTTTACACGCTCTCCGGTGCTAAGGCAGCCCTCGCCTCCCCAAGGTCATTCCGGCAGGCTCCGCACGTCGGGATCGGACGGTTTCGTCGTGCTGTGTTTCGCGCTTAAAGGCGATTCACACATTGTGTTGAGCCGGACCGAGTGCCAGGGTTGCTATGGCAACAGCTGCGCAGTCTCCAACAAAACCGGTTTTTACTCCGTTTTGTTGGAGCCGAAGCAGCTGTCGCCCTGGCAACCCTCGAACTCGGTCGGGCTCAACGCAAGTGTGTAGATCCAAGCTTCAAAAAGGTTCGCAGTCGATACCGACGCGAGCACCGTTGCAGGTCACCGTCGAAGAAAACGAGTCGGAAGTGGGCTCGGCGTTTCCGGGAGGTAGGTAGCATTGCCAGCAAGAAGCACATCTTCGCCAGCATGCCGGAAAAAGAAAAAAGCTCTTGTACGGGATTCGGAAGCGTTCGAAGCAGACCCGCATCTATCGACGAAGAGAACGGAACATTTGTTCGGTGTCTCCGACTCGCAGTGCGTCGGATCCTTCACCAGAACAACATGCAGGCCTACAAGGTGCACGTTCTGAATCCTCAGGACTATGATCGCGCGGCTGGACATCTGCCGCAAACAGATTATCAAAAATCGGGTCCAAACTTTTTCATCTGGACATCTAGAAGACTCTTTGACCAAAAATAATATTTTATGTTGAAAACCAACATGGTTTTCTGAAAAAGCAAATCAATAGATACTGCAGTTTCAGCAATTAGCCAATTCGTTAACAATTCATTAAACAACAATCATTGTTATGTTGGCTTATTTCGGGCATAAAAAATGCCTTTAACACTGTAGATCGTGGCATACCCTTGGATAAATAACAAAGATATGGCTTTCCAGGTTTTACTCTTGATTTCTTTAAGAGCAACCTATCATCTCGAACTCAGCTCGTAGGTGTATAAAGGAACAATTCTCAACTAGTGAGTTTGTGTTCACAAGAGTCCCCCTGGGTCCTGTGCTGGGACCGATACTTTTTTTCCTATGTATATAAATGATCTACCTAATATTACGACCAAACTGCAAACTACAATGCTATGCTGATGATACTGCTGTTTTAATCTCTGGAAATTCAATAGAATTAATTCAATCAGAAATGACAAACGAAGTTAAGATGACAGAGAGATGGTTTCTAGATAAGTAAATTAGCTTTAAAATTAGAAAAGACAAATTACATTGTAATATGATTTCCTTCTTGGAGTACTTCAACTGGGGTGAGTGATATTAGGGATAGATAATTAACATATTCAAAGGGTTACAAATAATAAATATCTGGGAGTGGATTGATCAAGAAATATCTTCGTACGGCACACCAGATGCGTTTGTGTAGTGTGCTCTTGTGTTTATTTGAAAATTTGAATAAAAATGTTCAGCCTTATTTTCCACTCTCGTGAAGAAGGAAGACTAGCGGAGCTGTACTCGATACGTGTGTGCTTCTTCTTCGTCGTCGTCTGTTTTTGCGCTGTTTCCTACGATGAATTCCCACCTAACGCGCCCAACTATCCATTCTTCTATTATAGCTGGAAACGGTTGCCGCCATCTACGAGCGACGGCGGAAACCATACAGGTTGATGGGCTTGCCGCCGTCGCTTATAGATGGCGGTAGCTGTCCAGGTAGGTTTGTGTCGACATACACGGACACGATCCTGGGGTACCTAGCCCTTAACAGCTCCGTTGTAAAAGAGTTGAATTAAATTCTCTAAACAGATGAGGCAGTGCTTCACCTTGACGAAGCCGTCAATCTCGCAAAAACTGCCCCACACTGGAGCAGTAGCAACCCGCACTGGACATTCGAGAGGCCCAGTACTTTCCCAAAGTGACCGTCGGTGCGGGATCTGAAACAAGGGTGTTGTCGGGCCCTATTTTTGTCTTTCTTTTTAGAAGTCGGGGTCGGCAGTAGTTTTATTGCGTATGCCTAGTGCAGGAATACTTTCTTCCCGAGTTGGAGGCACTCCATGAGCAACATCAGGTGCGCCTATTTATGCGAGTTAGAGCGCCCCCGGAATGGTGGACCCCCGCCCGGAAATGGCTGACCGACTCGTTCTCTGGACGCTGGACGGAGCGAGGATCGGTCACCGTGCCATGGCCACCGCGATCCACGATCTATGACTTTTTTGTGTGGGAATTTATCAGTCCACGTATGCGCAGGTCGAGTCGCCACCCTCGACATTCTAAAGCAACAGGTCGAGGCTGCGTTTCTGCTAATCGCAGACGAGGTGCGAGCTTCTGGCGTGCACTGATACCAGACCAGGCTTGGTCGATGAAACTGGTCACGTTGAGGCAGAGCTGTGGCACTTCTGCGTTTCCTACGACTGTTTACGACTGCCCACGACTTCCTCCGATTGACGCACTTTACGGACAAACATGTTGGAGCAAAGTCCGCCGCCAAGTGCGCGGTACTATTTTCTTTTTCTTTTCTTTGCCTTTGAGAAATAGGCCTTTTTCCAGGCTGCCAATTGCTGCTGTCGGTTGCTGGGCTACACTTGCTCGACGCATTCCTTGTTCCGTCTGATGTCTCCGGACCATACAAAGAGTGACTCTGGTCCTTCGACAGGGTAGTGTAATCAGGCCTGTCCAACATTTTATCGAAATACCAGCAAACCAAGAGTACTGAACTCACATAGTAATAGTAGTAGTAAGAATAATAATAATCATAATAATTTTCATAATAATATTATTAAAAATAATAATAATAATAATAAAATAATAATGCTTCTTGCGTGTTCAAGAATAGCCAGTAGCCTTTTTGTTGAAAGACGAAAAAACACTGAAAAAAAACAATAAACAAACAGAGGAAATCAAGGCGTAAAGAGGCATAAAACGCCGACACGAAGACGATAAAACAAAATAAGTGAAGACAAACATTAATGCAGATAAATACACATCCAACCGGTCCACAAAAGCACATTCACCGATTCGCTCCAGGAACAACCGTGGCAAAAAATAAAATCAAGAGCACCATCAATTGTGTAACAATAGCCTTAATGACGCACGAAGACCTGAAATGCTGTCGTTGAATATGTCTAGTGTTTCGGCAAAGTCATTGTATTTCAGTTGCATGCGGGTGACAGGGTTCAACATATTTGCCGTAGGGGGATAAAATGCGCTACTAGTCACAGGGCTGTAGTAGGGCACACGCAACGAAATAGAGCGTAAAATCTCAGGAGAATCAATCTTGCCGTGTAAACATTTGAAGATAAATAAAATGTCAGCAGCAAGCCTGCGGTGATACAAGGTTGCGATGTTCTAGTAGCTACAGACACTGGAATAACTGTATGGCTTGTTTTGCAAGCAGCGGTAGTTAAGCATGTAGGCGAATATTTTTTGAACGCGGTCAAGTAAAGCTTCTTTTGATCTCGCGAACCCCTTCCAGACTACAGATCTGGCATATTTTAAGTGGGATCGACAAAGACCTTTAAAGAGTGTGATAAATACCAAAGGCTACAAGAATTCACTCGCTATACGGCTGATCACTCCTGGCCTTCTCATAGCACTAACAAATGTGTCTCTACATGAGAGTGAAACCTTAGGTTTGAGTTGAAGTAAATACCCAAATCTCGATTTGTCTCATTGCGCGCAATTCTCTCGGACTCATTTTCGTAGGGGAACATAATTTGTCCCGTTTTGCGACTTTAGGTG
This sequence comes from Ixodes ricinus, assembly GCA_037355805.1. Lineage (NCBI taxonomy): Eukaryota > Metazoa > Arthropoda > Arachnida > Ixodida > Ixodidae > Ixodes > Ixodes ricinus. The sequence continues at coordinate 15,986 of JAZHYW010044951.1, read as the reverse complement.
ACAACTTTCGTTTTTGTTCCATTGAGCACTAAGTTATTGACCGCGCACCAGTCTCCTATTCTGTCTACATCTCCCTGCAGCTCGTGGCAGTCCTCCTTTGACTGAATTTTTCGAAATATCTTCATGTCCTCCGCAAACTGAGAACGGTTGAGTAGTATAGGCATGACTGTACATCATTGACAAACAATTTGAACAATAGGGGTCCCAGAACCGAGCACTGGGGGACATCAGAAATGGTGTCATAAGAAGAAGAGTACGATGATAATAGTAGTAAATAGTGCTCACGACTTTTGACGTAACACGTAAACAGACTCTCCTTACACTAAATACTCTTGGAATCACTCCCTGTAACCTTAATAACTAAATAAACTTGCCTTAGTTTTTTTTTTCTTAGGCAATGGCAATCACCAAAAGTTCAAACAATACAAGGTACCACAGCTTGAGTACCACAGCACGACATCCTTGAGTTGCTTTTGAGGTAGCTTCCTCATAAGGCACGAAAGTCAGCAGCTCTGACGGACGATAACAGCAATCAACGGCAGGGCCGGTGTCCGGGTTTGCGAAGAGCCAGCTAGCAGACGACGTCTGCTAGAATAATCGTTTTGAGAAATGTTATATCCGAGCAAACGCACCCAAGTATTATAGTGTTTTTTTTCTTCAAATTCTAGTTTAAATAAAAGGCAGTGTATAAGTAAAAACTATTGAACAACAATTCCGTTTTCAGCCAAAACCAAAACCGAAACCAGTGGCTCTGACCGAAGGAGCTGGTGAGGCCGACGCAAAGCAGACGCGATTGTTCCACAATTCTCGGATCGTCGTCTGCTCGTAAACTTCACCTACTATCTTCTTTTAACTTTTGATCCACGTAAATTCCATGCTCTCAAACTTTCTCATTGTGGTTAAAATTTCTCGCGTCACCATTCTGGCGAATTTGCAACTTTCTGCGAAGCGTAATTCATTTCTGCGGGCTAAAATGACTGGTTTACCTCCGATCGGACCTTGCAGAACGTTGCAGTATTTCGACATCAATTTAAGCACTATCCATGCGAAACGATATCGCATAGTACTGACAGGCTTATTTCGAATTCACGGTGGGCGATCGGATCAGTCTAGTAGACGTTACTCGAAAAACGTAATCAATTACAATTCAACTTACTCTCGGCTAAAAAGTATTCAATTGAATTACTTGAGAAGAAAGGAACCGTTACTTTTCCGATTACTTTCGATTTTCAGAACGACAAATTTTGTACCGGCTTGAATTGACGGATCTCCCGTACTGTTCACTATTGAATTAGAATCACGCAAAACTATATTCTCAATAACCGTAATCATCTTAATCCACCGATTTTGATACGCCTTCCTTCTTGTCCGGAGCCTTGGTCTCGAGGATCTCCTTGGCTGGAAACTTGTAGAAACAAGGTTGCCAGTAGAAAAGAGAGGGGGAAAATAATAACCGTTACGAGTAACGTTAATAGCAACGTTACTAGAACTCTCAGTTGGGAAACTCACCGTTGAAACCTGGGCCGCTGGCGTCCACCGAGACCGAGCTAAATACGACAACAGCGCCACTCTGTATCATTTGTCTTAACTGTGGTCGCCTTGAGCTTTTAGAAAGCACGTTTTTGCGTAAAAACTAACGGAAAAAACTCTTTTTGTAGTAAATTTTATTAGGAGTTTAGTACAAAATGGAGGGCGCGTGTTGTTTTCTAAAATCTTTAGTTCGCAAGGTTTTGCAGTATAATTAATATTGTTTTTATACAACCCGTGCCTCAGCGGTGATTTCAGGTAGCGCGACCTGAGCTAGGCGCATATTAACCACGGTAGTAACTCCGCGGCGCGTCCGCTTGGGAGTCGGGGGCGATACCTCGAAGCCCCTTCCACAGTATCTGTTCTGGCCCCAAAATGGCCGATTACAACGAAAATGGAAGTCACGTGCGGTTCCTGGACTGGCCGCTGCAGGAGAAATGGCGGCGTTGGGATCGCCAGTAGCTCGGTTCTCGTGGACGGATCGGTGCCACTTTTTCAGAGCAGTCTTTATGGCAGTTTCCCAACTGAGTGGTTCTAGTAACGTTGCTTAATAGTTGGAAAAATAATCAGATTGCTCTTGTAATTACTTCCCAATACACATAGTAATCAAGTGGTTACGAGAGTCCTCAAGAAACTAATCGATTACAAGTAATTTGGTTACTTGAAATGAGTATCGTACAAGTCTGGATCTGATGCGTAAAAAATTTGGAAATATACCCAGATGGAAATGGTTCCAAGGCTAGCCGATGGATGGCGCTAGTGTATCTCCTAAATGTAAGCAGTCACAGGCGGTTATAGCGTCTTTGGTTACACACAAGCGTACATGCGACATATAGCCTTTAGATGTCAAATCGTGCTCAGCAACCTCCAAAAAAAATGTTTTTGACTTATCTAAAAATTAACTGCGCATGAACATCACGATGGAACATGTGGGGAAAATGTTTCCGTTGACTTACATTTCTCGCAGTTGAGTCAAGTTGTCGAAGACGCCAGCTTCTAGACGCCGCAGGTGCATCACGGTGTTCAGGTGCCTAAAGCAAAGAGAATTGATAAAGAGCATTACGATTGACATTCTCGAAGTTTGGTAAGGACTTGAATAGTATTTGAGTAAAATGTTGTTGAAGGGCGCATACTATTCAGCAACGAAGGTTACTATCCTTTCTAGGAAATATGAAACGCAAATTTTATTTTTGGGACGCTTAATTCCAGACACAATTGTTTTTATCTTTTACATTAAAAAAAAAAGGCATCGTTGACAAAATTTAGTCCACTTAAAACGAGCTTGCGTCACATGTTCGAGCTTTTTCTGATCATCGGGCGTAGACGTTTTGATATGCAAAACAAAACAAAAGTGCTTCTAAAGAAAAAAAAAAATAAGAATGAACAGCAATTGATGAGTTAAGTTATATTTTCAAAATACAACGTGGCACATTTTTTCTTTTTTTTTTCTGCTTTCTTATATTTTCCTAGTAATTTTCTACATTTTGATCAAATTAATCTAGTCAGAAGAAGTCAAAAGAAGAGCTTACCGCCTTGTAGCGGTAAGCTCTTCTTTGTTTCTTTTCTTTCTTTTTTTGCTATTTTGCTGGCGCGGCACTTTGATCCATTGAGTCGTCGCAGGGCTACAACACCTCGAAAGCAGCACTCGAAGGAGCCGCCTTTTCTTTGCTCGTTCTTCTCAAAGCGGGCATTAGGCAGGCATATGCGACGCTTGATGGATGAGACGAGATCTTTTGGTGGAACCTCCGTTGTAACGCGCCCAGCCCGCGTATAAGGGCTTTTGTTCTGCTACGGTTCCTGTAGTGCCCGTTTCCTCGAAGCTGCTTAACTTTCACCGCGGCAGAAAAGTCATCCGCATTTCCCTACGAGGGGTACTTTTAGGTCACGTGATCGACAAAGTAGGGACGGCGGGGAAACATGGCGGTGCCCCTCCCAGCAAGAGTCGCTCGCTGTTTCTTTTTCGCCGCCATGTCGCAGTCGCTTTCCTACAGGGCACGTTTGTCAGCCATGAATGGGGCGGGGGCTTTCTCTTTGCCTTACCTCATTTAAATCGCAGATTATGAACAATGATCTCGCCCCATTTTTTAATATCGTCTTTCGATTCTGGCCATTCCTAAGCCTAAAGGGACACGGTAACTGTCGACATGGTAACGTCTTTGGAATCATCGTGAACTGATTTGACTCGATCGGCCGGGCATTGATGGCACGCAGAAGCAGACCGCGTGCTAACTTCCAGTGGAGCCGAAGTACACGATTTACATCTTATGAGGAAGGTTTGCTGTACGGTTCTATGCATGCTGACCAACCATGCTGCGGTGTGCCGCCCGCCTTTCACTGCTCACGTTTTCGCACTGGGAAGGAAATTTCAACGAGGCTTGTTCTGACTTCAGACATCCAAGCATTGAATAATTCGTCAAACACGGGTTGGTTTGGTTTTTACCTCACCTATTATTTATACAAGCAACAAAACTTTTTTTTTGTTTAAATGTATATGTTTCGCACGCGTCGCGAAAACTCGGCAAAGTGCGCACTCAAATCCCCCTTCTTAAAAAAGAAGAAAAGTTTCCCACGAAAGACACTTATATTCGCTACAGCCACTAGGTGACAGGAGCATACCCCCCATAATAAAAGCACCAGGAGCCATCGCGCATCCAGTTAGCAACCCACGTCAAACTTGGCTAAGTACTTGTACGTACCTAGATAGGGAAGGGCGGTTAACTTTTAGTCGCTGTTAACGGCTTCGAGCAAACCGGCTCCGAGGTCGCAGCCACGTCTTCCTAATACATCATTTAAAAGACAGCACACTATCTGCTGCGTGTTTATTTCGTAGTATAACGAACCCCGTCACATCGGGCGTACAAAAACTCTATGCAGAAATGTTCGATACGTACGTATGAAGCAAACAAGATGCTTCGAAGATGATTGAGGCGTGTGCGTAGATAATTGTCACCCTGAGCGTGTCTTTTGTGTAATGGACATGGGCAGCGAGACCGCGGCTTCGAGTCTGCCCACCGGCTCCAGGGTACGCAGCTGAGCTTTGTTCTGGCACCAAGTGTAGAATTTTATAACTACCGAGTGTCACCAACCCAAACATTATAATTTAGTTTTCTTCTTTTTTTTTAGCATAAAATTAAATTACGCACTCGCCGAGCGCTCATTCTCGGCCCTAACGTATACCGCTAGCGGTCTAGACCAGATGGAAAAGTTTCAGCTACTAAGGGTTATTTCTTTTCAAAAGTTACGTGATTTCTTGAAAATTACAAATGGGAAAGTTTTCGGCCGACGGAGCTCTTGAATACATGGAGCGCTCTACAGTCCTTTCCATTGGTTATCACCCGGGTGAAAAATGCCGAGTCACTGAGCTGTGGACGCACGCGCAACCTCTGGTATACCGCACAATAGACCAACAGCGGATAGCATCAAAACTTTTCGGGTCTTTCGGACCTTTCAACTCCCATCCTCTGCCTTCTCCAGTGCTTCTCCCTCTTTGTAAATATCAGCTGATCTTCCAAATTAATATCTCTTTGTGTGCAGGAATGTTTGTTGTTTACAAGACCTACCGCTAAAATTCGAAAGTACTTTCTAATTTCAGTGTTGAAGTTACTGGGGAAAAAGTAATTAAAGGAAACGACTAATAACCGAAATTAAAGTGTAACTGAAAGTTACTAAACTACTCAGAAATGTAATTAAACTACAGTCACTTGAATATACTAGTTGAACCACGTACAAGTCTGGTTATAACATCGTCAGAGTTATTACTAAGTCTACGATGAAAGAACTATGCTAAAAAAATTAGTAAATAAACGCAGAATGCGAGGGTTTCCAGGCCTATCCGATAGACGGCGCAAGTGTAGTCTCACGTTATAAGCGCTCACAGTGTCTGAACTAGCCCTGAATGTGACCGCGGACGTCTCAATAAAAATATTGTGCCAAATATATATATATATATATATATATATATATGTGTATATATATATATATACGCGTGTGTATCACTCGATTAAACGTTTCTTTTATTCATTCCATCACGAGTTCATAGAATATAATGAAAGTAAATAGTTTCACTTGTAACGTATGCATTTATACGAAGCTCATCATTCAGCCGGCAAAAACCTCAAAGGCTTCTCAGTGACCACATACTCGGTAGAAAATATGACGAGCGATCAATACAGCGGAATGATCGACACTGTTTGGGAAGTAGTCTTCAGTTACATGTTCAATGTGCTGGCACCTGATGAGTGTGCAAATGGAACGCAAAACTATTAACATGCGACAACTTGGTGAGCTACAAATTAATTTTGTGTATGTATACAAGCAAACAAAAAAAAGAGCCACCTTTGGGTTTTGAATTTGAGCCATTCTACATACAGCTGTATACTCGTCAGTTATAAGTTTTCATTTACACGTAAGACGTCATTCACTTACAAGGCCTGAAGATGTTCTCTGTAGGCTTGCAGAGAATTCTTGCGGATGACTTTGATGCCAGCCTTTTCGATTGTCCTGCAAAAAAGAAGAGAAGAAGACAAGTCGAGAATTCAGTAATTCGTTCGTGATTTCTTCGCTCAAGGTTGAAGTTGATGAAAAATAAGAAAAGAAAAGAAAAAAAACCGATATCGGCTGCTGAAGGCAGCCACCGGACTAACTCGCCTTATTTCTGCAACGCAAGAGGATCCCGGACAGTTTCACCCTCTCCCAAACTGGGGTGAGGTGGGCAAAAAGAGATGCGCGGAAAGGAAATGTAGGGAGAGGACGTGAAAGAGCCAGTAGGGATCTGAACGTGCAAGAGCTGAAATGAATGCCCAACAAAAGTGGGAACAACAAATAGCCCTTCGGTCTTCAAGCTGTGTGGTAGACGGTTCAGTTGCGCTCCAACCTCAAAGACGAATTCATGCTGTACTCTTCGATAGTTTGATAGTTCAATCGCATAGTTTATGGCACTTGTGGTTGGCACTCCAGGCGTACAGGACGCAAGGAAAGTTGGATGGCCCATGGCACGTACACAGTGTGCCCTTACAGTCGTTTTTATTTGCTGTGTTTGATCTTGTGTGTGTGCGTGCGTGTGTGTGTGTGTGTGTGTGTGTGTGTGTGTGCGTGTGTGTGTGTGTATGCGATTGTATGTGCGCTCGAGGCAGCGGTACCACTGCTAACACATAATTCAAAAGACAGTCTGCGGACGCTGTATGGGACGTGTTTCTTTATTGCATGACTAGTCCTGTCTTATTCGTCATTGAAAAGCTGTGTGCAGAGATGTTCGAAGCATGCATATATACGAAGCAAAGCATGCTTCGAAGATGCATGAAGCGTGAACGCAGACAATTCTCTCATATCCCCGCGGAGAAACTCCGTGTCTTTTGTATAATGTACGATGAGGGTGACTGCGGCTTTCAAGACGGATTTTGGGTTGTAATGTGTACAATCGATGTTTTCTGGCGTTTGAATGTATCTTTGTGTACGATTATGTTCCATACTAAATAAAAAAAACATTAGAGGAAACAAAAAAAGGGGGGAGGAATGTCTTACGCAAACGGAGTCAAACGGAAGTAAAACAATTTACTGCAGCACACACCTCAGGGGAATTGTACGCAGAACGTCTCGTTTTTGTTTTTTTTTCGTTACAGGCGTTTCCTTGCCGGGTCTGCCATCAAATATTCGATGGCCTGCCTCGTGTTATTTCGTGCCCGAAAAGCTTGGGATCCGATCGAATTCGCTGCTTAGCGGAGGAAGTGCATTAATTCCGACAGTTAATCGTCCGTTGTAATTAGCTTTCTAGCTGAGGAGTTAATGCAGTTAAGTCCCCGAGGGGCAACAAATCCCTCTTGTAACTTCCGCAGGTGTTGCCGATTAATATTTTAAAACTGCTTTCTGGCCCGATAGGTATTGATCTGGGGTCTGAAAACGTTGTTTATTTTTCTTCTTCTAGGAATTTGTAAACGAATGGTTCAGAACGCGACAGAACACGTACACACACAAGCACACGCACGCACTCAAACACAAAGAATCACATTCACTCACGCTTGCCATACACACATGTGTACACAAACACTCTCGCAGACACACGCGCGCTCAAACACGCCCACGGATGCATCTGTACTCACGCACACACGCGTGCGCGCGCGCATACATACGAACTAAAAACCATACAAACGTTCATAAAACAAGCTGAAACGCGAGGCAACAAGGTCAATGACATTTGTTTTCTTCTTTCAACTAATAACTGCAGAACGGAATAACAGCTCAGTCTGGTTACCTAAACACGCATCATCTGCCATAAAAGAAAAAGAAGCTTTCAACGCCTGTCGGATAAGAGCAGCGTTATTTGATTACAAAACCGTGTGTCGAAACATTCATTAAAAAAAAATCCGCTCAAAATAAAGTTTAAGGTTTGCCATGTTTTGATGTCACACCCGTTCCGAGGCCGTCGGCGAGATATGCAGAGGGGAATTCTCCCCTCTGCAAATGCTCTTGGTTCTCCCCTTTCCCTAAAAAGCACTGGGGAATCGACGGTCGTACATGCGCGAAAATAAACGACGTTGTGAGTTGAAGGAATGTGCCCGTATGTGTCTGGTCCCCTTACTGCTTTTATTCTTTCTGCCAGATAAAGATACTTATAGCAACACGCTCGTTACGAATATTATAAACGCTTTACAGTTATACCGGATAAAATGATTGACCGCGGCCGCGGGTGCATCTTCCAGGTCTGTTAATCACACGACACCGACGTTACTGGATCAACTCGACCGACTTGCACAAAGACAGGTATCCCTTTTGTCCTCCCGGTCTTGCCCACTACTACGGTGCGTGTCTGCAACCACTGTTCCGAGAGCGGCCACAGATGAAGGAAACATGGCGCTCCAATCAAGTGGTGACGAACCTTTGGTGGAGGCGAAAGTTCGACTCCTGCAAGCAAGCACATATGAAGACTTTGCCAACTCGGCCAGTATCCAGTAAAGGCCGGTTCA
>JAZHYW010044951.1:0-2500 GCA_037355805.1 Ixodes ricinus | reverse complement strand
GTCCGCACAAACTTCTGTCATCGTGTCTTCAGCAAACACCCTGTCCTTTGTATGATGTATGAGGAGTGTGACCCCGGCTTAAGATACCAGACCGAACCAAGCGGGACCGAGATCCTGGGACATCGCCGCCTGGCTGCTATTGGTCGGCGACGGGGCTCATACCAATCGCAACAGGCGGCGATGTCCCCGTACCAAGGTCCCGTTTGGCCCCGCCGTGCAGCTGAGGGCCCCAAGACGTAACATCGTGGCTGTGTTCCAAGTCTTACCCAAATGGACCCGACCTACTCCGGCGAGTCCTGTCACGTGACAACACTGACTGGAGAACGCTGGACGCGTGTAGGTTTTGGAACTCCCAGGTACAAAACTTGTACCCCGGAGTAAGATCGAGTAAATTTTGGAACACGGCCCGTGACGACACGAGGAGGATGACGTTCGTGACGTCACTGGATGGCACAGCGTGACGTCATGTCACGTGACACTGACGGCTCTCAGTATTCGCGGAAAGTTTCCAGACGTGTACGAGTATTAAAATTACTTGTAATCGATTACTTAAGGAAGTCGATTTGTAATCGTTTGATTAGATATATTAGGAAGTAATGAAAACCGTAATGTGATTACCTTTGTAAGTATTGAAATTACTTGTAACCGTTATTATTTTCCCTCCCGTTTTTAATGGCCCCCCTCTGTTTGTACAAGATTCAATCATTGAACCAAATCTCCATAAAGAGGACGGTTTATCAAAATTTGTGGATTAAAATGATAAGTAGTTCATGATTCGGTGTTTATAATTCAATATTGGATAGTATAAAAAAACGTTTTCGAACCGGCAAAGAGCTCAGTCGTTTTTGAAAATTTCGAGCAATAGGAGAAGTTATGGTTACTTTTTCAAGTAACGGCCAATTACTTTTTCGTATCGAGTAATTGAGTAATCTAATTGAATACTCTTTAAGCGAGAGCAATTGTAATTATAAACGATTTCATTTTTCGAGTGACGTGTACAAGACTGTCAGAAGCCCTCAAAAAGGTGCCCTTGGTGCCTGGAAGTTTCAGCAGCCAGACGTTGGGACGCCTCGACGACAGCGCCACTCGCGTTCGCTCGTGCTTCTCGCCGAAATTTTTACGACCAACCGCCAGGATCGCGACATCCGACAGCATGACAATCTGGCTTTTTTGACGTCATCTGTTGCCACTTTGGAACCACTTTTGATGTATGAACGAGATAGGACGCTTAAAAAAATCTAATCGGAGCAGCTGTTCCAAGCAGGGGTTGGGCAGGAATACTCAAAATGTATTTGGAAATACAAATACTGGGATACATTGAAATAGCAGCTAAAATACTGATACTAAAATACATCTATAAAAATGTATCGCGATACGTATCGGAAATACATTTTAAATAGAGGCAAAAAGTATTTGGAAATACAAATACAGGAATACATTTTAAAAAGGCAGAAATACAAATACAGAAATACTGATACTGCAATACATTTTTCAAATTTGTTTGAGATGCCAACTGAGATGAAGTTTGAAGTGGATGTTTTTGATCCCGAAATTACTTTCCGTAGCCTTGGCACTTTGCGATACGGTGCCATCCCTGTTGTGAGGGTCCTTCTTGCCGACCCTCCGCCACCGACACATGAATTGCAGTCCTCAAGTTTCGCCTAGCATCATCTAAACAGAGACATCGTGGATTGCGACCTGATATTTCTGGCACAGGTGCGAGCTCTGCGAGAAACAGCGCGCTCGAGACGAGTTGCAGGCGTACGAACTATGGGCCGGCACACCGAGGCCACGTCTGGCCTCCTTCCTGGGTTTCGGATCACCAGAGCAGCGGGTCACGCTCACATCAGCTGATGGCGTACCCTTGAGCCGTGCAATATTACGGACGCAGCTGCAGACGCATTCGAACATGTGTTAAACATTACTGCGTGAGTCATCATACAATTCCACTACCACCACCACCACCAGGCTCGTGCTGCAGCGGACTGTGACTCAGCTTTGCCGGCTGGGAGAGTCGGTTAGCAGCGGGCGTTGGATGCCAGCAAACAATAGAAATCCCTACCTAAGGACCTGCGGCACAAGATGCTCTGACTCCACTCCTGGCGCGCCACCTGGTTCGAGTTCCCGACTACGCAACACTTCTCAGAAGAGAGAAGAGGACGCATAGAAAAATAGTTCGGAGAATCGCAACAAACCTTGGTCAGCATAGTAACAATGCCCCAGCATCTCCTTGACCCTAATGCCCTCAGAAGTAAAAAAAAAAAATGCGTTTGGATTTGTATTTTTTTTCGGAGGTGGGGGGGAAGTATTTCTCAAGAAATGTAACGAAATACATTTCATCCTGATTGTATCGCGATACAAAGAAACATTCCAAATGTATTTCGATACAGGAATACAGATACTGGTGAAAAAAATGTATCGCGATACAGAAATACAGATACGAAATGTATTTCTGAAATACTATCGCGATACATTTGTATCGCGATACTGCCCAACCCTG
>JAZHYW010044950.1:5000-23309 GCA_037355805.1 Ixodes ricinus | reverse complement strand
GTATATGTGTGTGTGTGTGTGTGTGAAAAAATGAGCGAGTGAATGAATGAATGGAAGAGAAAGTTTATTGTGTAAAAAAAAGTACGTCAGTCTTGTGAAAGGCAACGAAACGGATGTGCACAGTAACGGATTCTCGTTCGGCGACCTAGTGCCGGCAGGAAACCAAGCGACTCGACACGAAGAAGGAAATGTCCCGCGAGACGGCAGTGTGAGGAAATGCATCCGACAGCGCCCCCTGCACTTGCGGCAAGGTCCACCGGACTGCCCCTGGTCTGACAATTTTTTCCTCGCACCGTATGGAACTCTGTTCTCGGGGAACACGTTGGAGGCACCAGAGGTGCCCTCGGGCGCGATAGAAATGGACCGACGTTTTACGTTGCCGTTTTTCCCTTCCCGAATTCCCAGAGGCAAACTGCGTCACTTCACACACTCGCTGGGGAGCTCACTGTTGGTCTGACGCAGTGTTGAAAGTAACTTGTTAGAAGTACACGTTACTGGTAACACGTTAGGTTTTTCAGTAGCGTACCAACGTACTAGCTAAAATTATGATTATAATGCAATTAAATATTTGTCCTCTGTCCCTCGTGTTCCTCTTCTCCAGGATTATTTTCGTCATTCGTCGTACTAGTTGAAATCCGAAAATCTAACGAACAGAGTAATTTAGCCACTGTTTCAGAGTATGGTCTATTAAATTAGTTCAATCGTTACTTTTGACTTAGATTAGTCACGTTTGGCACCTTCAGGGCCAACACGTCATCGGGACCTCGTTGCATTCCACAAATCTGGTAAACAATAGATAAAAATACTACAAAACTGCTCCGTAAAATATTCATTGCTGTCGAAGTTCGTAACCCCGGTTTATCGCTGCCAAATACTAAAACGTGTAGGGCAACGCCGAAGGAACGTTCGTTAGTCTTTGGAGGTAATAATGGCGGTATTCCGTCACATTTGCCAGAACCGTAACGAATCTTAGTAACGCGTTAATTTTTTGGCCAGACAACGTGTAACATTTCGTTACCTGTTTTCGGTAACTGGCACAACACTGGTCTGACGTCACGGAACGGGATGGAGCATCCGTCAGCGCCCCTTCCTAAAGGCTGGCGCTGTCCACGTCTGGTAGACAACATATGTCAAGAGTGCTGAATTTGTGACGTCACTAACAAGAGGCCAACGCGAGGCATATATCGGACACTGGCATCACTAGGTCAGCGTTCGGCTGGGAGTCGTGTCCAATCGGTGAAAACACGAGTTCCAGCCGAACTCTGACGCAGCAGTCTTGCCCAGTCTGAGCCCCGCATTTGACCTCATTGTAGATGGCGTCACAAATTCTCCGCCATGGCCTCGCTATCGCGAAGGTGATGGCCTCGTCTGACGCCCAGCGTGTCCGAGGACATTGCTTATAGGCCTTCCGACGTCCCAGCGCTCGTTCGTCTTCCCCTCTTCCCCAGTTTTTACCACTCTAGGTTTATCGATCGCAGCACCGTTTTGTTTTTCTGTTATTGTTGCCTTTCCATACATTTTGGTCCAATTACAGTGTCGCTCCATGAATGTATGTTTTCCTTACGTAAATACTTCTTAGTAAAGCTGTTCCATTCTTAATAAAAAATACGCAAAAAGAAAAAAGAAAACTTTCAGCCTTTCTATTCTGGTGAAGAAGGAAGACTCAGCGGAGCTGTACAATGGAAAGTAATGGCCGGCCGCAAGTCGGCAAGCCAGAGTGGAAAAGCTGCCGCCATCTATGAGCGATGGCGGCATCCAGAATACGTGGCTTCCCGCCGTCGCTCATAGATGGCGGTAGGTGTCCAGAATTCGCTGTCTTCATTTCTTTGCGGGGGACACGTTCCTGGGGAAACTAACTCTTAACAGCTCCGCTGAAAAACAAAAGAAAATGAAAAAGAGGACAGAGAAGAGAGGCAGACAGGATTTCCCATCATGTATCCGAGCCGAATATCCCAACGCGCAGTCTTATACTCTTCTATTCTTTCTGTTCTACCGGGGTCATTGCATCACAACGATCCATCAATCATCCAATCACGAGCAGGCCGCAGCTGCGGCTTTGCGTAAGAACGGCGCGAAGTGTTCGCCGATATACTCACAGAACTTTGAGATTGGGCAGTCCTCGGAGCACGCCCTCGCTGATGTACTCCAGCTGGGGAGCCTTCTGGATCGAGCTGCGTTCAAGGTGACAAACCAATCGATAAGACGGCTTTTTCTCACGAACTACGCTCTCTTTGGTATGTGATGAAGAATATAGAAAGGGGCTGCCTCTGTACGCTAGGCAACGCCGGATATACCCGTGGCAAAAAGGTATATATTAAAAGCATACTGTTTCTGCACTTTTATGAAACACTTTTTCGCAAAGCATAGATCTGAGAGCCTTTTTTTCAGCTTACGGATCCTATATTAGACGTATATATTTTGGCAGTCTGATACCTTATACCTATGTTACAGAAAGAAATAAAACAGCAGTCGGATGGTTTAAGACACGTGCTTTTCGTGTGTGGCTCGTGAAAACATTAGGCGCTAGAGAATATCAGCCATCAGCGTTAAGTCCTTATTTCCAACTCTATTTCCTCACGTTCCGCCCATTGAAAAACGCGGCGAAAGAGCCCAAGCACGCACCTGATCTCGTTACACCGCCGTATCCTTCCGCAGAATAAAGTCCATCTGCTATAGGATCATCGAATGTCAATGAGACGTGCACGCGAACGCGGAGCTTGATGTAAGCTACAGCCGCGCCATCTTCCGAATGCCGAGTGGTACCAACCAAATCACGCTGCGTGCAATCGCTTCTCGCTTCGCTCGGGACAACTTTGATACAATCTCAGGTCCGAGCCTCAATCGTCGGAACCGCCAAGGGTTCGCCAGGCGACCGCTTTCCGCTCTCGGCGTCCACCTCCACAACGGCGCGTCTCTATACGTTCTGGCTTTCACTTTAGCAGACGACATTCGGAAGATGGCGCCTGCCGTTGCTGGCTTCAGACGCTGCTTTCACGCCCTTTATAATAAATGATGCCTCCATGCCACGGGCCGTGTTCCAAATCTTACCCAAATGGATCCGAGTTACTCCGGCGGATCATATCACGTGACAGCACAGATTGAAAAACGCTGGACGCGGGTAGGTTTTAGAACGCCAAGGGTACAAAACCCTTACCCTGGAGTAAGATCGAGTAAATTTTGGAACGCGGCCACGGTGATGCTGACTATAGCAGACTAGCAGACGGATTTTATTGTCCGGAAGGAGACGACGGGGTGGTGAGATCTGATGCGTGCTGGGGCACTTTCGCCGTGTTTTTATTCGCGGAAGGTGAACAAAAGGAGTTTAAAATAAGGACTTCACGCAGATGTCTGATTTTCTCCAAGAGCCCAATATTTTAATATTTTTACGAGCCTCGCACAAAAGGTAAATTCTTAACTCGCAATTTGGACGAAGGTACTTGTACCGCAACATGGGGCTAAACTACCAACGTGGCTATATTTTCGAGTGTGTACACTTTAGTGGCCAGACTAGGTCGACCCGCAGACAGCACCGATAAAGGATCAAGTACGCTAAACGTACATTAAAAGTACTTCAGATAGTAAAAGTACAGTCATGCAAGACCAAGCGGAACAACACTTAATAACTTAATACCGAAGGGAAAAAAACGAAACAAATAATCATAAATGCCCGCATAATTTTTCCAAGTTCGTTCCAATGCCAAGGTTGAGCTTCCTCCCTTTCTTGTTTTTTTAATTGGCTTTAAGAATTAAAGAAACTTTTGGCCATTTATGGCCCTCATTTTTTATTTTAAGTTGGATTAAACCTGTTATACCGTCAAGTGGTGCAGGTCGAGAGAAACAGTTTATTTCCTTTATTTTTCATTCTCACTTAGAAATTTAGTGATTGAGTCATGTCTTGTTAATATGAGTACCTTTGTTTTCCACCCGAAAAATCGTTAGTGATATGAATCGTTCATTACACCGAGACAAAAATGAAGACATTTACCCAGTTCGTACCCGAAAATATTACCTATAAAACTGGGTATTCATGTAAACGGAGTTTGTATTAACGAGACATACGTGTATGCTCAAAATATCCTTTAAAGGTAGTACTAGTTTGTTTTGATTAGGGTACAAGATTAATGTACATTTTGTACCTTTTTTGTCAAAGGTCTTTATTGGCACATAAGTGAATGGTGATTTTCTAACCCGCACTTGTTCCGTGTTCATATGATAAACAATCAACAAATCAAAGAAAAAAAAACAATCGATCTTTTAATTTGTTAAAAAGACCACTTTCATGCATCACGAAGCATTTGAAAAAAACACACAAACACACACACACACACAAACATGCACAAAACACGTTCGTCATTCTAGATGTGTCATATTCCAGAAAACAAAAAAATCATAAGTTCCGAGAAAAAAAAAAGCAAGCGGTGGTACAGGTAGTTGCATTTGGTAAGCAGTTTGCATCAAGATAAGCGCAAGCTTTATTCAGATTATGCAGGCGCACGTCCTGAAGGATATGGATAAGGTTTATTCACATGCGGGTGGATAACCAAATCTATACGCAGGTAACATACGGGCGTATCTACATACATAAGTATTTACATGCCACGCACAAATAATGGGCCCTATACTCTGTCTCATCGCAAAGCTGACCAGGCGCTTAAACCTATGCGTGCTCTCTGGATCAGACCTCAATCGCTCTTCCACCACGCGATCGAGACCTCTAAGCGCGGTCACGCAATGAGACATGCGATCCGGCGATTATATATATGCGTCGGATCGATTGGTTCGCCGAGCACGTAGCTTCGACTGCCCTGTCGAGTTAGTGGCCAACAGGGTTATAGTGGCGTTGGCTTGTTGACAGATTTGCGTTTGAGTTTGACCGAGTGCGTTGCAATGCCTACGCGTTGAGAGAACATACTGGGATGATAACTACAGGGTCCGATCGGGAAAGGTAAACGCGGATTTTTAGCCCGCATCAATATCCAGGGCCTCTAAGCTCGTCAAACACAAAGTTGGGGCCGAAGTTGATGGAGTGAACCGACTGGCCCCTATCAGGGCGATGACTTTGCGCTTTTTTCGCCGACATCCAATCGGCGCTCCAGGAACTTTCGGTTCCAACTTTGTGTTTGACGAGTTGGCCCCTACGCTTCGCAGAAAGCTGAAAGTTCGCCAGAATGTGACGCAAATAATTTAAGCCAGATTGAGAAAGTTTGAGAGAAAGAACTTACGTGGATCAAAGATGAAAAGATAATAAGAACTTATATCTACGAACAGACGACGACCCCGAAAAAAAAAAAGAAAAGAACAACAATTGCGTCTGCTTTACGTCGTATCGCATAGATTGTGCGATCACTCCTCAGTGTCACCGCCACTAATTGGTAATTTTGATTTTGGTTTTGGTTTTGGCTGCAAACAGAATCGTTGTTCAATACTTTTCGGTGCTTTACTTACCCACTGCTCTTATTTCAACTAAAATAAAGAAACGAAAATGTACACTGTAATGCTTGGTTGCATTCGCTCAGATATAACATTTCTCAAATGAATTATTCTAGCAGACGTCGTCTGCTTTGCTCGCGCTTCTGCTCTTCAGGAACCCGGACACCGGCCCTCCCGTTGATCTTATCTTCCGATGTATCGCTGGACTTTCGTGCCCCATGAGGCAACTACCTCAATAGACCATTTGCTGTCTTACCCAAGCATCAAGGAGAATGCAGGGATTGGTGTTCCACGCGCCACACGCGCACGCCTTTCCTGTATAAAAGATTCGATGTAAAATAACCAAAGAAAGCATTGACGAACGCGCGTGCAAGATGCCATTTGTTTTAGGTTTTTGCTTTGGAAAAAGTTACTCACTGCTGAGGCCAGCACGTGCGGCGCGTGGAACACCAATCCCTGCATTCTCCTTGATGCTTGGGTAAGACAGCAATAGGTCTATTACAACGCATGGATGTCGTGCTGTGGTAATCAGAGGACTAAAAGGCGATTCACACATTTGCGTTGAGCCCGACCGAGTGCCAGGGTTGCTATGGCAACAGCTGCGCAGTCTCCAACAAAACCGGTTTTTATTCCGTTTTGTTTAAGCCGACGCAGCTGTTGCCATGGCAACCCTCGAACTCGATCGGGCTCAACGCAAGTGTGTGAATCCAAGCTTCAAAGGTTCGCACCGACGCGAGCTACCGTTGTAGGCCACCGTCGAAGAAAACTATCCGAGAACCATCAGGAAGTGGGTTCGGCGTTTCGGGGAGGTGGGCAGCTTCGCCAGCAAGAAGCAAGTCTTCGCCAGCACGCCGAAAAGAAAAAAAACTCTTCTACGGGATCCGGGAGCGTTCGAAGGAGGCGTGCATCTGAAAGCAGACGAACATTTGTTCGGTGCTCTCGCAGTGCTGGATCCTCACCAGAAGAACATGCGAGCTTACAGGTGCACGTTCTGACCCAGGATATGATCGCGGCTGGACATCGGAAGCAAAGATTATCAAAAATCGGGTCCAATCTTTGCATCTGGACATCTAGAAGACTCTTTGACCAAAAATAATATTTTATGTGAAAACTCAACATGGTTTCTGAAGAAGCAAATCAATAGATACTGCAGTTTCAGCAATTAGCCAATTCGTTAACAATTCATTAAATAACAATCACATTGCTGTTGGCTTATTTCAGGCATAAAAAATGCCTTTACACTGTAGATCGTGGCATACCCTTGGATAAATAACAAAGATATGGCTTTCCAGATTTTACTCTTGATTTCTTTAAGTGACTATCATCTCGAATCAGCTCGTAGGTGTATAGGAACAATTCTCAACTAGTGAGTTTTGTTCACAAGAGTCCCCTGGGTCCTGTGCTGGGACCGATATTATTCTATATTTCTATATATATAAATGATCTGCCTAATATTAGGCAAACTGCAAACTACAATGTATGCTGATGATACTGCTAGTTTTAATCTCTGGAAATTCAATAATATTCAATCAGAAATGACAAACAAGTTAAGATGACAGTGAGATGGTTTCTAGATATGAAATTAGCTTTAAAATTAGAAAAGACAAATTACATTGTAATATGATTTCCTTCTTGAAATACTTCAACTAGGGTGAGTGATATTAGGATATAGGATTAACATATTCAAAGGGTTGACAATAAAATATCTGAGAGGATTGATCAAGAAATATGTTCGTACGGCACACCAGATGCGTTTGTGCAGTGTGCTTTTGTGTTTGAAAATTTTAATAAACGTTCACCCCTTCACTCTCTGAAGAAGGAAGACCAGCGGGGCTGCTACTCGATACTACTGCGCTGCTTCTTCTTCGTCGTCGTCGCTTTGCGCGCTGTTTCCTACGATGAATTCCCACCTAACGCGCTTCCAACTATCCATTCTTCTGTTATAGCTGCAGAGCTGGAAGGCTGCCGCCATCTACAAGCGACGGCGGGATCCATACTGTTGTATGCTTGCCGCCGTCGCTTCTAGATGGCGGTAGCCTGTCAGGTAAGGTTTGTGATCACTACACGGACACGATCCTGAGGAACCTAGCCCTAGCAGCTCCGCTGTAAAATTGAATTGAATTCTCTTCACAGATGAGCAGTGCTCCTGCGAATCAATCGCAAACTGCCGCCACTGGAGCAGTAGCAACCCGCACTGGACATTCAGAAGGCAGTACTTTCCCAAAGGCGACCGTCGGTGCGGATCTGAAGAACAAGTTGTCGGTATTTTCTTTGTCTTTCTTTAGGAAGTCGGGAACGGCGTAGTTATATGCGCATATACCTTGCGGATATTTCTTCGAGTTGGAGGCACTCCATGTCGGCATCAGGTGCGCCTATTTAGGCAGTTAGACGCCCTCGCAATGGTGGACTTTCCGGAAATGGCTGACCGTTCCCTGGACGTTGGACGATGCGAGGATCGCCACTGCCATGGCCACACGATCCGCGATCTATGACGCTTTTGTGGCGGGCTATCAGTCCCACGTATACGCAGGTCGAATGCCACCCTCGACATTCTGAAAGCAACGGGTCAGGCGTGCGTTTCTGCTTGTGCAGACAGGTGCGGGCTGCTGGCGTTCACTGATACCAGACAGAGCTTGATCATGCAACTGGGAGGTCACGTTGAGCAGAGCCGTGGCACTTCTGGTTTCCTACGACTGTTTACGACTGCCACTTCCTGCGATGACGCTTTACGGGCAACATGTTGGAGCAAATCCGCTGCAAGTGCGCGGTACTTTATATTCTTTTCTTTTTCTTTACCCTTGACAAATGGGGCCTTTTCATGACTGCAATTGCTGCTGCTGTGGCTATTTGCTCGACTTTCCCTTGTCTCTCGTTGTGCTCGGACCACACAAAAGTGACTGTGGTCCTCGACAGGGTAACTATTATCCAGGTCTGTCCAATCATTTATTGCAATACCAGAAATCAAGCGTACTGAGCTCACATAGCAGTAGTAATAATAATAATAATAATAATAATAATAATAATAATAATATTTTATTAATAATATTAATAATTTTAATAATAAAAATGATAATGCTTATTGCGTTTTCAAGAACACGAGGATACATTGAGACGAAAGAATAAGCAAGAGAGAGAGAAATCAAGGCGTAAGAGGCATAAAAAGCGACACGAAGACAATAAAACAGAAGTAAGGAAGACAAAACATTAATGCAGATAAAAACACGTCCAATCAGTCCACAGAAGTACGTTCACCAATTTAGCTCCAGGAACGACCTGGCAAAAAAATAAAATCAAGAGCACTATCAATTGCCTTACAACAGCCTTAATGACGCGCGAAAGACCTGAAATGCTGTCGTTGGAATAGGTGCTAGCTTTTTCGGCAAAGTCATTGTATTTCAGTTGTATTTGGATGACAGGGTCTGAACATATTAGCACGCAGGGATAAAATGCGCTGCTAGACACAGTGCTGTAGCAAACACGCAGCGAAATGAGGATAAATCTCAGGAGAATCAATCTTGCCGTGTAGACATTTGATGAAAAATAAAATGTCAGCAGAGTATGCCTGCGGTGATACGAAGTTTCTATGTTGTAGTAGCTACAGACACTGGAATAACATGTATGTCTCGTTTCGCAAGTAGTTAAGAATGTAGGTGAATTTCTTTTGAACGCGTCAAGTAAAGCTTGATTTGATCTCGCCAACCCGTTCTATAGACTACAGATGCATATTCCAAGCGGTATCGGCAAAAAGACTTTTAAAGAGTGTGATAAATACAAAGGCTGGAAGAATCCAGTCGTTATACGGCTGATCACCCCTAGCGTTCTCATAGCAGTAACAAATGTTGTCTCTACGATGAGAGCGAAACCTTAGATTTGAGTCGAAGTAAACACCCATATCTCGAATCGTCTCAGTACGCGCAATTCTTTCGACTCATTTTCGTAGGGGAACATAATTTGTCCCGTTTTGCGACTCTAGGTGACAACTTTCGCTTTTGTTCCATTGAGCACTAAGTTATTGACCGCGCAGCCAGTCTCCCATTCTGTCTACATCTCCCTGCAGCTCGATGGCAGTCCTCCTATGACTGAATTTTGTCGTAAATATCTTCATGTCGTGCGCAAACTGGAGAATGGATGAGTAGATAGGCATGACTGTACATCATTGACAAACAATGTGAAAAATAGAGGTCCCATAACTAAGCCCTGGGGACACTCAGAGGTGGTGTCATATGAAGAAGAGTACGGTAATAATAGTAGTAAATGTGTTCACGACTTTAATGTAACATATAAACAGACGCTACTACGCTAAATACTACTTGAATCACTTCCTAACCTTAATAAACTAAATAAACTTGCCTTAGTTGTTTTTCTAGTATGACAGTCGCCAAAAAGTTCGAACAATACGACGTACTACAGCACTGAGTACCACAGCACGACATCCTTGCGTTGCTTTTGAGGTAGCTCTCATGAGGCACGAAAGTTTCAGCGAAAGATGACGGATGATAAAAGCAATCAACGGCAGGGCCGGTGTCCGGCTTTCCGAAGCGCGAGCAAAGCAGACGACGTCTGCTAGAATAATTATTTTGAGAAATCGTTATATCTGCAAACTCCAAGTATTACAGTGTATTTTTTTTAAATTTTAGTTTAAAAAAAAGAGCGTGTATAAGCAAAACACCAAACACTATTGAACAACGATTCCGTTTTGCAGCCAAAACTGAAACCGAAACCAGTGGCTCTGACACTGAAGGGGTTATCAGGCGACGCAAAGCAGACGCGATTGATTGCTCACAATTCTCCGGATCGTCGTCTGCTCGTAAACATCATCCATTATCTTTTTTTTTATTTTTTGATCCACGTAAGCCGTACTCTGAAACTTTCTCATTCTGGCTTAAATTTCTTGCGTCACATTCGATGAATTTTGCAGCTTTCTGCGAAGCGTAATTTATTTATGCAAGTTAATAGCCGGGTTTATTTTTGATCGGACCTGCAGAACGTTTTGCAGTATTTGCGACATAAATTTTAAGCACTGTCTATGAGGAATGATATCGCATAATATTGACAGGCTTATTTCGAATTACGGTGGGTGATCGGATCAGTCTAGTGGACTTTACTCGAAAAACGTAATCAATCGCAATAATTAAAATTACTCTCGGTTGCAAGTATTCAATGATTATCGATTACTTGAAAGGAAGGAGCTGTTACGTTTCGATTACTTTCGATTTTCAGAATGACAGATTTCTTACCGGTTCTGAAAACGGATCTTTCGTACTTTTCACTTTTGGATTAGAATCACCGAATTATAATCTTAATAATCTCAATGATCTTAATCCACCGATTTTGATACGCCTTCTTCTCATCGGAGCCTCAGTTTGAGGATTCCTTGGTTGGAAACTTGTAGAAACAAGGTTGCCAGTAGAAATGAGAGGAAAAAATAATCGTTACGAGCAGTCTTAATGGGTAATCAGATTGCTCCTGTGATTACTTGCCAATACATGTAGTAATCAAATGGTTACGAAATTACTCAAGAAACGAATCGATTACAAGTAATTTGGTCACTTGGAATGAGTATCGTACAAGTCTGGATCTGATGCGTAAAACATTTAGAAATATATCCAGATGGAAATGGTTCCAAGGCTAGCCGATGGATGGCGCTAGTGTATCCTCAAGTCGTAAGCAGTCACAGGCGGTTATAGCGTCTTCGGTCACACACAAGCGTACATGCGACATATAGCCTTTAGATGTTCAAATCGTGCTCAGCAACTTCTAAAAAATGTTTTTAACTTATCTAAACATTAACTGCGCATGAACATCACGATAGAACACGTGGGAAAATGTTTCCGTGGACTTACATTTCTCGCAGTTGAGTCAAGTTGTCGAAGACGCCAGCTTCTAGACGCCGCAGGTGCATCACGGTGTTCAGGTGCCTAAAGGGAAGAGAATTGATAAAGGGTATTACGATTGACATTCTCGAAGTTTGGTAAGCGATTGAATAGTATTTGAGTAAAATGTTGTTGAAGGTCGCATACTATTCAGCAACGAAGGTTACTAACCTTTCTAGGAAACATGGAACGCAAATTTTATTTTCGGACGATTCAATTCTAGACAAAAATTGTTTTTACTTTTACATTAAAAAAGGCATCGTTGACAAAACTTAGTCCATTTAAAACGAGCTTGCGTTACATGTTCGAGATGTTTATGATCGTCGGGCGTAGATGTTTTGATATGCAAAACAAAACATAAGTGCTTCTTAAACGAAAACAAAAAATAAAAAATAGACCGCAACGAAGCGATGAGTTAGTTATATTTTCAAAGTACAACGTGGCACATTTTTCTCTTTTTTTTTCTCTGCTTTCTTATATTTTCCTAGTAATTTTCTACATTTTGATCGAATTAATCTAGTCAGCGTATCAAGAGTGCGTTGTAGCGGTAAGCTCTTCTTTGTCTTGGCTATCTATTTTGCTGGCGCGGCACTTTAATCCATTGAGTCGTCGCAGGGCTACAACACCTCGAAAGCAGCACTACGAAGAAGCCGCCTTTTCTTTGCTCGTCCATCTCAAAGCGGGCAGTAGGCAGGCATGCGACGCTTGATGGATGACACGATGATCTTTTGGTGGAACCTCCGTTGTAACGCGCCCAGCCCGCGTATAAGGGCTTTTGTTCTGCTACGGTTCCTGTAGTGCCTGTTTCCTCGAAGCTGCTTAACTTTCACCGCGGCAGAAAGTCATCCGCATTTCCCTACGAGGGGTACTTTTAGGTCACGTGATCGACATAGTAGGGACGGCGGGGAAACATAGCGGTGCCCCTCCCAGCGAGTGGCACCTCTGGAGGGCACTCGCCATGTTTTTTCGCCGCCATGTCGAAGTCACTGTCCTACAGCCGGTACGTTTGTCAGCGATGAATGGGGTGGAGGTATTCTCTTTGCCTTACCTCATTTAAATCACAGATTATGAACAATGATCTCGCCCATTTTTTAATATCGTCTTTCGATTCTGGCCATTCCTAAGCCTCAAAGGGACACGGTAACCGTCGACATGGTAACGTCTTTGGAATCATCGTGAACTGATTTGACTCGATCGGCCGGGCATTGATGGCACACAGAAGCAGACCGCGTGCTAACTTCCAGTGGAGCCGAAGTACACGATTTACATTTTATGAGGAAGGTTTTCTGTACGGTTCTATACATGCTGACCAACCATGCTGCTGGTGTGCCGCCCGCCTTCACTGCCACGTTTTCGCACTGAAGGAAATTTCAACGAGGCTTGTTCTGACTTCAGACATCCAAGCATTGAATAATTCGTCAAACACGGGTTGGTTTGGTTTTACCTCACCTATTATTTATACAAGCAACAAAAACTTTTTTTTTGTTTAAATGTATATAGTTTCGCACGCGTGGCGAAAAACTCGGCAAAGTGCGCACTCAAATCCCCCTTCTTAAAAAAAAAAAGTTTCCCACGAAAGACACTTATATTCGCTACAGCCACTAGGTGACAGGAGATACCCCCCCATAATAAAAGCACGGAGCCATCGCGCATCCAGTTAGCAACCCACGTCAAACTTGGCTAAGTACTTGTACGTACCTAGATAAGGGAAGGGCGGTTAACTTTTAGTCGCTGTTAACGGCTTCGAGCAAACCGGCTCCGAGGTCGCAGCCACGCTCCTAAAACATCATTTAAAAGACAGCACACTATCTGCTGCGTGTTTATTTCGTGCAGTATAACGAGCCCCGTCACATTGGGCGTACAAAAACTCTATGCAGAAATGTTCGATACGTACGTATGAAGCAAACAAGATGCTTCGAAGATGATTGAGGCGTGTGCGTAAATAATTGTCACCCTGAGCGTGTCTTTTGTGTAATGGACATGGGCAGCGAGACCGCGGCTTCAGTCTGCCCACCGACACCAGGGTACGCAGCTGAGCTTTGTTCTGGCACCAAGTGTAGAATTGTATAACTACCGAGTGTCACCAACCAAACATTTATAGTTTAGTTTTCTTCTTTTTTTAGCATAAAATTAAATTACGCCTCGCCGAGCGCTCATTCTCGGCCCTAACGTATACCGCTAGCGGTCTAGACCAGATGGAAAAGTTTCAGCACTAAGGGTTATTTCTTTTCAAAAGTTACGTGATTTCTTGAAAATTACAAATGGGAAAGTTTTCGGCCGACGGAGCTCTTGAATACATGGAGCGCTCTACAGTCCTTTCCATTGGTTATCACCCGGGTGAAAAATGCCGAGTCACTGAGCTGTGGACGCACGCGCAACCTCTGGTATACCGCACAATAGACCAACAGCGCATGCTCAGAAACTTTTCGGGTCTTTCGGACCTTACAACTCCCATCCCTGCCTTCTCCACATGCTTCTCCCTCTTTGTCTGATCTTCCAAATCAATATCTCTTTGTGTGCAGGAATGTTTGTTGTTTAGAAGACCTACCGCTAAAATTCGAAAGTACTTTTCGAATTTCAGTTGAAGTTACTGGGAAAAAGTAATTAAAGGAAATGACTAATAACCGAAATTAAAGTGTAACTGAAAGTTACTAAACTACTCAGAAAAGTAATTAAACTACAGTAACTTGAATATACTAGTTGAACCACGTACAAGTCAGGTTATAACATCGTTAGAGTAATTACTAAGTCTACGATGAAAGAACTATGCTAAAAAAATTAGTAAATAAACGCAGAATGCGAGGGTTTCAGGCCTATCCGATAGACGGCGCAAGTGTAGTCTCACGTTATAAGCGTTCACAGTGTCTGAACTAGCTCTGAATGTGACCGCGGACGTCTCAATAAAAATATTGTCCTTAAAAAAAATAAGGAAAAATATTTCGCGTGTGTATTACTCGATAAAACGTTTCTTCTATTCATTCCTCTCGAGTTTATAGAATATAATGAAGTAAATAGTTTCACTCTTAACGTAGGCATTTCTACGAAGCTCATCAGTAGACCAGGCTAAAACCTCAAAGGCTTCTCAGTGATCACATATCTGCGGTAGAAAATATGACGAGCGGTCAATAGAGCGGAATGATCGACACTGTTTGGGAAGTAATCTTCAGTTATATGTTCAATGTGCTGGAA
The DNA here is from genome assembly GCA_037355805.1 of Ixodes ricinus. Classification (NCBI taxonomy): domain Eukaryota; kingdom Metazoa; phylum Arthropoda; class Arachnida; order Ixodida; family Ixodidae; genus Ixodes; species Ixodes ricinus. The sequence continues at coordinate 8,817 of JAZHYW010044950.1, read as the reverse complement.
CCTGATGAGTGTGCAAAGGAACCATAACTACTAACATGCGACAACTTGTGAGCTACTAATTAATATTGTGCTTAACACACAAAAAAAAAAAAGAAGACCCACCTTTGGGTTTGAATTTTAGCCATTCTACATACAGCTGTATACTCGTCAGTTATAAGTTTTCATTTACACGTAAGACGTCATTCACTTACAAGGCCTGAAGATGTTCTCTGTAGGCTTGCAGAGAATTCTTGCGGATGACTTTGATGCCAGCCTTTTCGATTGTCCTGCAAAAGAAGAGAAGGCAAGTCGAGAATTCAGTAATTCGTTCGTGATTTCTTCGCTCAAGGTTGAAGTTGATAAAAAATAAGAAAAGAAAGAGAAAAAACCGATATCGGCTGCTGAGGCAGTTACCAGACTATACTCGCCTTATTTCTGCAGCGTGCAGAGATCCTGACAGTTTCACCCTCTCCCAAACTGAGGTGAGGTGGCAAAAAAGATGCGCGGAAAGGAAATGTAGGGAGAGGACGTGAAAGAGCCGAAGTAGGGATCGAACGTGCAAGAGCTGAAATGAATGCCCAACAAAAGTGGGAACAACAAATAGCTTTTCGGTCTTCAAGCTGTGTGGTAGACGGTCTCGGTTACGCTCGCAACCTCAAAGACGAATTCATGCTGTACTCTTCGATAGTTTGATAGTTCAATCGCATAGTTTATGGCACTTGTGGTTGGCACTCCAGGCGTACAGGAAGGACGTAAGGCAAGTTGGATGGCCCATGGCATGACACAGTGTGCCCTCAGTCGTTTTTGTTTACCGTGGCGTTTTTGATTTGTGTGTGTGTGTCTGTGTGTGTGTGTGTGTATGCGATTGTGTTGCGCTCGAGGCAGCGGTACCACTGCTAACACATAATTCAAAAGACAGTCTGCGGACGCGTATGGGACTTGTTTCTTTATTGCATGACTAGTCCCTGTCTTATCTGTCATTGAAAAGCTGTGTGCAGAAGATGTTCGAAGCATGCATATATACGAAGCAAAGCATGCTTCGAAGATGCGATGAAGCGTGAACGCAGACAATTCTCTCATATGCCCGCGGAGAAACTCCGTGTCTTTTTGTATAATGTACAATGAGGTGACTGCGGCTTTCAAGACGGATTTTGGGTTGTAATGTGTACAATCGATGTTTTCTGGCGTTTGAATTTATCTTGTGTACGATTATGTTCCATCTAAATAAAAAAAAAACATTAGAGGACAACAAAAAAGGGGGAGGAATGTCTTACGCAAACGGAGTCAAACAGAAGTAAAATAATTTACTGCAGCATTCACCTCAGGGATTGTACCTGCAGAACGTTTTTTTTTCGTTACAGGCATTCTTTTGCCGGGTCTGCCATCAAATATTTGTTGGCCTGCCTCGTGTATTTCGTGCCCGAAAAGCTTGGGATCCAATCGAATTCGCTGCTTAGCGGAGGAAGTGCATTAATTCCGACAGTTAATCGTCCGTTGTAATTAGCTTTCTAGCTGAGGAGTTAATGCAGTTAAGTCCCCGAGGGGCAACAAATCCCTCTTGTAACTTCCGCGAGGTGTTGCCGATTAATATTTTAAAACTGCTTTCTGGCCCGATAGGTATTGATCTGGGGTCTGAAAACGTTGTTTATTTTTCTTCTTCTAGGAAACACTCTCGCGACACACGCGCTGCAAACGCGCCCACGGATGCATCTGTACTCACGCACACACGCGTGCGCGCGCATACATACGAACTAAAAACCATACAAACGTTCATAAAACAAGCTGAAACGCGAGGCAACAAGGTAATGCACATTTGTTTTCTTCTTTCAACTAATAACTGCCAGAACGGAATAACAGCTCAGTCTGGTTACCTAAATACGCATCATCTGCCATAAAAAGAAAGAAGCTTTCAACGCTGTTATGATAAGACACAACGTGTGATGTCAAAACCAGCATATCCGTGTCGAAAAAAAAAAATCCGCTCAAAATAAAGTTAAGGTTTGCCATGTTTTGATGTCACACCCGTTCCGAGGCCGTCAGTGAGATTTGCAGAGGGAATCGTCCTCTGCATATCTGCTGGTTCTCCCTTCCCTAAAAAACACTGGTGAATCGACGGTTCTATGAAAATAAACGACGTTGTGAGTTGAAGGGAATGTGCGCTATGTGTCTGGTCCCCTTGCTGCTTTGTTCTTTCTGCCAGATAAAGATACTTGCAATAACACTCGTTACGAATATTATAAACGCTTTACAGTTTATACGGATAAAATGATATATCGCATTGCAGTGCATCTTCCAGGTCTGTTAATCACACGACACCGACGTTACTGGATCAACTCGACCGACTTGCACAAAGACAGGTATCCCTTTTGTCCTCCCGGTCTTGCCCACTACTACGGTGCGTGTCTGCAACGGCACTGTTCCGAGAGCGGCTTCAATCAAGGCGCACCAATCAAGTGGTGACGAACCTTCTGGTGGAGGCGAAAGTTCGACTCCTGCAAGCAAGCACATATGAAGACTTTGCCAACTCGGCCAGTATCCAGTAATAGGCCGGTTCACTCATGACGTGACTACGACCGAGTGCCTAAAAACCTGCCGCAACCTCTACAACGAGATACTACATTGTTGCCGACTATCGGGTATCCACGCGGGACTTCAGTATTATTCTTTATTCCTTTTAGGGCATACTTAATTTTTTATTGACTAAAAGAGCTTTTGACGAGTGACATAAGCGACCACTTGTTATAGGCGCACAATTGACTTCGAAAATATTGCAAAAACCTTTGCTCTAGAGAATACCGCTGGACGGTCAACTCATATAGATGGCGTCAGTATGTCATGTATTCTTCTCGTTGCAAGAAATTGCCACATTCGACCTAAGCAGACGATGGTACGCGTGCCTTAACGCATCTAACATCCTCAGCACCTGCACGCCGAACCCTGGGCGGCGCTCAGGTCATTTTCATTTGGCCACCCATCGATCTATACGACCGCCACGTTGTTTCTTCCTCTAGCCGATGGCCTGACCACCGAATAGGCTTGAGTGGACGAACTCGGCCGCCCGTAGATGAACCTAGGCCCTACGTACTGATGTATTGCCGCGCGGCTTGGCTGACTCGTTGGCAGGTCCAACCTCTGCCTGGTGTAGTCTGCTAGGGCGAATCGCCGTTTGCGCCGACGCAGTTTTCAGAGGCGGACACGTGTCTGTCGTTGCGGTCTCGCTGTTCAGTGGCACGCTTCGTAGGCTGGGGATTGGACTACAGGTGTACGAACTTCAAGCCTTCAGTTCGACCAGGTTAGCCGATTTCAAGTATTAATTGTTGACAATTTGATTGGATGGATTCCATTCCATATCTTCGGCTTACCTCTGTAAGGCTAGAGTCGCAACTTCTGGATCTAGCTGGATTGCTGCCAGTTCCGCTCTATTCGTCTGAGACATCGAGTTGGGTTTATTCCGCACGTTGCACACGCCTTTCGACGTACGGAACGATGTTGTCCGACTGCTAGTTGCTTTCGAGTGCACACTGGGCGCACTTTGGACAGATAACCTAACAAAAAGGAGGAAAAAGTTCACAGAGATGTGCTCAAGTGTTTTATACGCATCAAACCGATGAGCGTAGATTTCTAAGGAAAAACTATCGGGCAAAAACATTTTCTTCATTCCACAGCGAGGAGAAGCAGTGCAAACGTCCGTGAGCAGCGCTCGTTGACGCTGATTATGGGCGCAACATGAAGCGAAAGCTTGAATTCTTCTGAGCCTTATCGAAGCGATTAACAGGACTGAGCGTCAGCGGTACCATCTGTGATATAAAAATTCCTACCAGATTGTCTGTAATTTTTT
>JAZHYW010044949.1:0-15538 GCA_037355805.1 Ixodes ricinus | reverse complement strand
AAATGGGGAGGCGTATAGCAGATATAAAACGAAATCGGAATGCCCTAATCCCAATCTCTCTTTCTTTCTTTTTTTTTTTTTTTCATTTGGCCAGGGGAGAAAGGGGACGAAAACAAGTAGCGCTGATTGGTCTCTTCCTCGAAGAATACGCCATTCACAGAAGAACAGAAAGGCAGCAAATAAGTGCGCGCGCAAGAAAAAAAACTAGTCTTCCACGGCTGTGGTGTGTTTTCTTCGTGCATATAAATTGAGGTCGTTTCCTTTCCAATCTTGAGGTCATCTTTCTTCTATACTTGTTGTGAACCTGTATTTTATAATCGCGGGGCTATCTTTCTTTTTCCCTGCTCTTTTCGCTCTAAATACTGGCGCTGATTTTTTATCGGTCCTCGAGCGCATATGTAGATGGAGTGTTCGGTTTTCAAATGCTTTTATGTATTGTTTTAAGTGTTTTGCTAAAGACAATGCGGTAGCGAGGTGACGACTTCATTAAAATGCGGCGATTCAATGAAGCACACTTTACAGCCTAATAAAATCACTGTACTAGAATTACAGTGACGATTAATGCTGTTAAAAAGGAAAAGCTAATTTAGGAGAAGCTCCTCCCATAATCGTGATGCGACCGTTCGAAATCCATCCGCAAGTCGAAAGAATAGTTCCCTGGAAACACCCCTTGTTCCGCTTCAATGAATAGATAATGCCTACAGAGTGATGCCAACTTGTCTCCGCCCCCCCCCCCCCATTTTTTTTAAGAAAGCGACCTTTGTATTCATCGGAGAGGAAACCGAGCCTCTAAAAGTGGCCTTTGTATCCATCGAAGGGGAAGCTAATCCCCCATCGTCGTTTTTGTTTCCATCGGTAACAAAAACGACTTCTAATCTCCCTCTCGTGGCTTCCACAACGCTAAGTCAAGGTCGAAAGATAAAGCAAATATTCAAAGCAAGGCAAAACCCTCTCCCGCGTTGGCCACGACGTCACGGAAACGATGGGGACGCTATTGAATGGGGAGGTGGCGGAGGGATATGTGATTCCTTTGAGGGGCATTTGCCGCTACCTTCTTGACCTGTAACCTACTATTCGCGACTCCAACTAACTATAGGTGGCGCCACTCATTTTCCAAGATGGCGGGTTTAGTGAGGGTCAGAGATGCGTGCCGCTGCTGAGCCTGTCTAGTGTGCTGGCTTCACTGAGCGACATAAATTATTTCTGGTAATACGAGGAAGCTAGGGTGTTATGAGCGCAGGTCACCTCTTTAACCTGAAAACAAGAACGGTGTTTAGCGTATTATTTACGGAAGGATGCGCGTTTTAATTCTGGAGCGAAACCGAAACTTACCTCTATTTTGGATTTAATTTCTCGATATAGGTCTTAATTTCGGATTCTTTCATGACTCAAGATGTGTCTCACATCGTAATTATTTACTTAGAAAAGTTGTTCGCGGAAACTTTATTTTGTGACATACATGTTCGATCCAGGCTGATATTTGTAGTTGTTGAAAAAATCAGTGCTGATATTTGTGCGTTCTCGCTGCCTTTTTCTCGCTCAGAAAATTGTCATGGGAAATAATGAACTGCGGGCCTTTTAATTGTTTTTGGGGTATTTAGATGATTAATTGGTTTAACATTATTCCCAGCACAAGAATAAGAGAATAATTCCAATTTTTACAATATGTCCAGGAAACGCATAAATTAATAAACGCTGCTCTCACTGCAATAACCCAAAGACGGAATCCGAGTCAGACAGCTGAAGTGTGTATGTGTGTGTTTTATAGCACCGCGTGACGCGTAGGACTTCATATTACATCCAGTGTTTGATTGTTTGTCTATCTTGATAACGATGTCAGAGTTTTTCATATGCTAAAAAGAAAACAAAATTATACCTTTCTGGAAAGACTATTATGGTTAAATAGCGTATTCTCGTGATCTTGGCGTTAATTGGAGGCATACATTGCCGCGATTTGTATTAATAATAATAATATTAAAATTCACATATTTGAATAAGTAATTTTTCAAGCTCTAATATATTTTGTTGCTTATGATCTAATTTTAAACGCGCGAAGAAATATGACAATGAAAAGTGTGCTAATTATCATCACTGGTGCCAATTGCAGCATTTTTAATTACCAATAAAATAAAAATAGTCTAAAATCAATGAAAACATTCTAGCTAATGTGAGAAATCCATGTAAAATTTCATTAATTGTGGGTAAAGTATATTGTGCTATCAAAGTCGCGACTTTTGACAATCGGCGAAACGTCCAAAGTCGCCGCCAATATACTTCCAAACCAAATGCCCAAAAGTAAAAAAAAAAAAATCTTTGTTTTTTAATTATTAGTTTTTTCATAACATTTATTTACTTTTGTATTTGCTCGCCGTCGTTTTGCCAATCTCAGCCTTTCCAGTTCGAAGGAACGCCTACCTGCTTGCACGTCTGCTCACTGCAGCACGTTTCATTGGCGTTGGAAGCCGGTGAAACAGTAGTGAGTTTTAATATTGCGTATGCGAGCGAACTCACGCCCTGTGTGTTTTCGTTAGCTTTGCGTGTTCCACACTGCGCGTGCGCGGAGCCCAAAATTGCGGTCTTGGATGGCGCATGGCGATGAGGCGCACGCACAACGTGGGGCACGCAACTCTAACGCAAACGCACACCGCTTGCGTTTGCTTCTTTGTGCGATACTAAAACGCTCCAGTAAGGTACAATCCCATACCGGCTGCAGCACTACGTTGGGACAGTGAAGAGTGTTGTTTGCATTCGGAAATGACATTTCGCGAGCCATGATCGCGAGCGGTTCCGCCGTGCCCGCTGAGCAGGAGAATCGGGGGACCCTCACTAGAGCGCTTCCCGTTTCCGCCGCGGGAGGGCGAGCGTCGAGCTGGAGACGCGAATAGCGTAACATAGTCCTTCGAAACATTTTCGCTGCAATCGCGCGTTTGTTGTTTGTATTGTTTGTTCCATGGCAAATTGTCATTCGCGTTTTGCCACTGCTATTAGCGCCGAGATGTTTCGGTGGCGCCCTCTTATGGTTTCCCTCCGTGACGTCACGACTGGGATTTGCCTCGCCATGACGTCACCAGTTGTTATTCTGGAAACTTACCATCGGGTGAAACGACGAGTTCAATGGTGTGTTTAAAAAGCACAGTGGAAGCTAGAAGCCATCGCAATTCGAAACTAACACCGTCAAAGTTGACAATCTGACAATGCTCATATGCCCATGGTTTGGCCAATTGTGGAAAGTAGGGAGCCTACATGTCTGTCTGTCTCAGGGTGAAGACATGCATTGTTGCACTGAATGTTCAGCGCGTGACGCTCTCGCGCACTCGGTGCGTGACTTGTGCGCTAAAATGGCGTCTCTCCATTAGCCAAAGCTACGCGCTCGAGCTGATTGACACCGGATTGCGCGTACTTCAAAATGCATAAAGAAGCGATTGGGCGTAAAAATGGCTGAGATGTCACCACTCCGGCAAAAGCGCGCGTGTATGAAGGCACTCTAGTGGAAAGTAGGGTGCCTACATGTCTGTCTGTCTCAGGGTGAAGACATCCATTGTTGCACTGAATGTTCAGCGCGTGACGCTCTCGCGCACTCGGTGCGTGACTTGGGCGCTAAAATGGCGTCTCTGCATTAGCCAAAGCTACGCGCTCGAGCTGATCGACACCGGATTGCGCGTTCTTCAAAATGCATAAAAAAACGTTTGGGCGTAAAAATGGCTGAGATGTCACCACTCAAGCAAAAGCGCGCGTGTGTATGAAGGCACTCTAGTGGAAAGCTGACCGCAGCGACGCTTTTGGCCGCGCACATCGCTAATACTTCGTCTCACCTTAGTATGGACTATTGTTAGCCGCGCGTGCTAAAAGCGCGAGCTAGTCGCTTTGAATGAAGCCGCGGCGGCTGCACGAGCGCTCGTGCAGCAAGTGCTCTAGTCAAGGCAGTCAAGGCTGGCCGCTCGCGCTAGCACAGCCTTCGCGGTTAGTCTATGCTAGGGTGAGACGAAGTATAATTTTGCGCAATAGACCCTTCCCGAAAGTCAGTCTACCCACCCTGTACAGAGCCAAACCGACGCTCTAATGGCGGCACTACACAGCATCTCCACACCAGAAAATACGAACGTCTTCGAAAGCATAGAGCAGAAAGGGCAAAAGGTGTTGGTTCTTTTACGTCACCTTCGACTCACGAAATCGAGGGTGCTTGATTTAGCAGAGCACGAGCTCCTATCACCGCCATTAGAGCGGCAATATTGAGGCTCTTGGGACTGCCACAAGGTGACTCTGACTTTTGAAAAGGGTCTATTGCTACACGAGGGGTTACGTTGGTGCGCCCCCGAGTTTCCCACGAGCGTCAAGTTGTTCTAAAATGGACTGATATAGTGGTTTTCGAATATGCTCAACATGTTCCTAATTGAAACCGTATATTACTACTAGTATACAAGTTTAATTAGGGAAGTTTAGTTAATTACCTGACTTATAGCAGAGATTTGTCACTTATATGATGTCCCTCTCTCGGTATAACTCATCTGCCCAAACGGTATTAGGGCATCTTTACGGATGTTTTGTAATAAGTCCGTTCGAATTGAAACAGGAACGCCCGGCATATTAGGAACGAAGAGGAGAGAGTTAATATTGAATTTATTGCATTAAAGTTAGGGAAAGAGAGAGGGGAAGAGACCTGGCTAAAAAATGGCCTAGAAGCGGGGCTGCACTCGTCTACCTTACTTCACTCCCAATTTACATCAACGAACACACACACACACACACACACACACACACACACACACACACACACACACACACACACACACACACACACACACACACACACACACACACACACACACACACACACACACACACACACACACACACACACACACACACACACACACACACACACACACACACACACACACACACACACACACACACACACACACACACACATTTATGGTTTCATGGGCGAAAGGAGTTGCAGGAACCGTTCCAGGCTGTCGCGCTGCAGTTTCCTCAACCCCTCCGGGTCCATGTCAAAAAGCTCGTGCCAGACCTCGTCTACGACGCCGCGATGTTTCCTGTGCATGCATCTTCCCTTTCATCTCGAGACCTTTCTTCACCTGTGCTGTACTGAAGTGCTACGCGCGAATGTGCGGAAACCAGGGCACCGGTAAACGACCCTGGGCGAGCTCAAGACTTCGTGACTTTTACGCCGAGGCCCCTCGAGCAAGACCATGTAGTTCTGTCATGTCCTGGGATTATGAGACCCCTCTCGGAAGTGTGCCCTCTGTTGGAAGCTGTGGAATTCCTGCACAATGGTGGACACAAAAGACACCGCCAATGTTGGAACCTCAGAAACTCTACTAGTGACACTTAATTCCTAGCTTAGGTATAGTTTTAGAATCTCACATTTTGCGGTGTCGCTTGTTCCACCATTGTGCAATGTCTCGGACCTTTTAACCGTGAGCACGTGACTTTTGAAACATTATCCTGTCTCACTTGGCCGTGCTTCCTGTAAAGCGTGGCAGCCAATTCGAGGAGCAGCTTGGCTAGCGGAATACGAAGCACGAACCTCCCTGGCGGTCCTGGTTAGTCGGAGGCGGAACGGGGTACAACACTCCCAAACCACAAAGTACCGCTACAGCTCACCACGCCAGCCGGGCTCGACCACCTTCATGACCACTAAATTCTACCGAAACCGACGATTGATAGTTAAAGTTACCTCTGTTTTAGGAGCAGTTGGATTGCAGGAAAGCCGAACGTCAGTTTCGGTTGTGTTGATTTATTTTACACAAAATATTGAGCTTCGTGGAATTGTATACAAATCTGAGAATATTACTAAATCTCTATATAAAGTCGGAGGACGCCTTTTTCTAAAAAAGAAGTTTAAAATCGTCTTCGTGGTCCCTTTAAAGGACCCCTGAAAAAAAATGCTTTTTTAAGAGTCTAAGTGGGACACGTGTCAATAAAATTAATTTAACGCGAACAAAATAATAATTTTAGAGCAATATTGAAGGCGCGAGATTTATTTTAAATTTTGAGCGCAAAGTCCATGACGTCAAGGAATGGTCATACGCTCTCTCCACCTCAACGTGATGGCCGAGCCTCTCCTCCACGCGCCCGAAACGCCGAGAAAGACCAAGTGGAAAGCAAGTGACTACCGACTAAATCGCGTCTCGCGCCGTCAATATTGCTCTAAAAAATATTTTTTCCAGTAAAATTAATTTTTTGACACGCGTGTCCCAACCAGACTGTTAAAACACAAAAAATCTTTCTTTTCTCAAAGGGTTTTATAGAAACGCTTGCTATGTTACCAGATGAACCCGAGTGATATTTCTCTAGGCTTTACGATATTCTCACGAAAGAATATTCGACAAAATTGGTAAAAGAAATAAATCCACAAAGTTCTCCCACGTCACCCAACTAACTTGCAAAATGATCTTTTTTCTTTTTTGGTAAGCAAGGACGAAGTGCGCATGAAGCACCTTAATGCGACGCAACCTGTTTCATAATTGGGCTCGGATTTCCCTTCTTGAAGTTTTCTACCGCTCGTTTCACGCTCGGGAAATTTACTTTGGTTCGGCGGAACAACCGGATCAGGGTCGGTATATTCTCCCGGAACTTCCTGTTCCTTCTTTCTCCAGCCACTTCCTTCCTCTACTCGCACTTCCGCCCCGATTCTCTTACCGGAAGTCGCGGTCGGGAGCGCGGCTGGAGAGGAAAATCGATGTTCTTGTTCACCGTCGGGAACGGTAAACAACAAAGGGAACCCGAGCTCCTTTTTGATCGAGATGCAGAATACCGAGAGAACAATGCCCCGATTCGCATTAAGAACGCTCGTGGTTCTTTGTGGCTCCAAATTCTTTGTCGCCCCTTTTTTATTTTTTAAATTGTGTTTTAGGTTTGGAGGGCTGCTTCCGGGAACATCGCAATCGAGCTTGTTTGCCTTCTGTTTGGAACCTATATAGCCCAGGGAAATTTTCTTTTGACTAGTGGTTAAACTATCAGACCCACTTTTTGTGTGCTAATAGCGGCGTTTTACGTCAGAGGCAGACGAACAAGAGTAAGGCTGTCTTTCACCGTAGAGTTGTGTGTGCGTCAAGTTCGATGGTGACAAAAAATACGCCTCCGTACAGGCAGCTTCCCCAAGTAAAACTCTCGATAAAATTCACCACATCAGGGACTTGTGTGCGACCGAGCGTGTGGCAGCTGTTTTATCAGATAGGAGTCCAATATGAACGTGGACGCAGTGTTTCTATCCAATAGACCGATCTCATCAACCGTCCGGCGCATCGTGACACCGCCATAACTTTAGTCATAGCCTGCTATATACTGACAAAGCCTGGCAGATCGCCGCGAGAAGCGGCCGCCGAAATGGAAAAGGTGGAGCGGCAGACAATGGATGAAAGGAGAGCCACATGACTGGCGCCCCGCTGCGGCGAGACGCCGAAATACACTTCTCCCGAGCGAACAAGTGTGTTTCGGGTCCTCGCCGCTGCAAAAGCGGTGCGCTGACGTCCAGGTTCCCCGAGAAATGGCTCTTTGGTGCTCCGTGCTACCAGATCCTCGCGCTCCAAATCTGAGACCATGCGCTCTATGGCTCCGTCGTTGAACTGCCAGGCTTTGTGAATGTAGAAAAGGCTATGGTTTAGTTCACAGGGGGCAGGCGACAGTGCACGAGACGGCTTGTGCCGTTTGGTGCTCCACTTGTGCAGACCCGCAGCGGGGTTGTCGCTCGTGCAGAGATTCCCTCCATGCATAGCGGCAGCGACGGCGTAGCGAAACTGACTGGTGAGATCGGTCTAAAGGGGTATTCACTGGCCGCCATATTTGAGGTCACTGTTTAGAACGCATGCTCAGAACGAGCTCGCATTAATAGGCAGCCAAGACCGGCAATCTTGATGGTGCGGGGTGCACGTTGCAAAATAACCGTGGAAGCACGCCATCAGCACGTGCTCAGCATTAGCGCACACATATATGGCCGCCAGTGAATACTCCTATAGACCTATTGCAATATTACCCCAGCATCAAGGATAATGCAGGGATTGGTGTTCCACGCTCCGCATGTGCTGGCCTCAGCAGTAGTAACTTTTCTAAAGCAAATACCTAAAACAAATGGCATCTTGCACGCGCGTTCGTCATCGCTTTATTTTGGTTATTTCCTTCGAATATTTTCTGCTGGGAAGGCGTGCGCGTGTGGCGCGTGGAACACAATCCCTGCATTCTCCGTGATGTTTGGGTAATATAGCAATTGGTCTATAGACCATTTGCTGTCTTACCCAAGCATCAAGGAGGATGCAGGGATTGGTGTTCCACGCGCCACACGCGCACGCCTTTCGTGTATAAAAGATTCGAAGTAAATAACCAAAAGAAAGCATTGACGAACGCGCGTGCAAGATGCCATTTGTTTTGGGTTTTGCTTTGGAAAAGTTACTACTGGCATGAGGCCAGCACGTGTGGCGCGTGGAACGCCAATCCCTGCATTCTCACTTGATGCTGGTTGCGTTAAGACAGTAATAGATTAGGTGTGTATTCAGCGGACTATATTTTGTTCACTATATTGTTTTAGTTGTCTGGCACGAGCCAAAGGCGAGCACTTCAAGGATTCACGTGACGGTAAGTCTCATCACGCTGACAGCGAACAACAAAGTGGTGAGCTAGCGTCTTGACTGCTGTTATCCGGATTCGGGCCTGTCTTCAACTTTTTTGTTGTCAGCCACCAAAAGCTGTTAGTAGTGGCATGGACGCATAACATGCTCTCGGATGATGATACACAGCGTGTGCACTAGCGCTTCAATTCCACTTTGGACGGTCCGTAAGAATCGGTGTCTCAACGTATCGCTCTGGAATGTACTACAGATCGGTGCCCGTTTAAGGTGTGCCCTCATTGGTTAAGAGCACGAATGCATAAAACCTCCGGAGTCAGAAGACAAAAAATTAAAACTGGTTTTGTCTATAAAAAAATATTGCTAAACCTTGTTTTTCAAAATCCACCCCAAAAAATCGTTCTGGGCTGTCGTTTATTACGACGAAACAATCGATGAAGTGTAAATAAAGTACGATTGGCTTATCTAGCCTTCATTTCATTCGACCCAAATAGACGCCGCAGTGACACAAAATATTATTTAAGTGTACATGCAGAGTATAAAAAGAACATAGTTTTTGGTTTTTCGTGGTTTACTAACGTTAGCCAATCCCGTAAGTTTAGTGCAAGCTTCCACCACCTTCGGGCACCCTCGTAGTAAATCCTAGCGCGATACGTACAGAACTCGAATTCTGCGGACCGTACAAAATGGGGATCGAAGCGTTAGTGGACACGCTGATGCAGTAAACGAAGTCGCCAGACTGGACTTCAAAAAGTGTCTTTTGACGTTGTAAATCTGGATACGTGCCAAAGGTGTAAAGCACAAAAAAGAATTGCAGGAACAGACAGTTTGCGGATCTTGTGCTGAGCCACTACCAGTAGAAGCAAGGCAAGCGCCTGCTCCGCTCTCCCCTAAACGTCACCACTATAGGTGGATCCACCTCAGGCACTCGCTCCGCGTCTACGTCCCCGCCAGAGCGTCTTGCAGCGCCTCAGGACGAAGCGACGCTACCACGCGCCGACGCCAAGACGCACCCGTCTGCTGCTTTGCGGCGTCTCTCGTCGAAGCTGCCATGTTTTTTGCCGCTTGGGGCGGGTCGAGGGATCCACTAACGATGACGTCATGGGCAGGCCTGGTCTTCTAGCTGGTATTGGCTCCGGGTATCCACTAACGATGACGTCACGGGCATGCCTCGTCTTCTTGCTGGTATTGGCTCCGGGGATCCACCAACGATGACGTCATGGGCAGCCCTTGCCTTCCAGCTGGTATTGGCTCATCGCATCAATTTCATCGATTGTGTTTTCGCTTGGTAAACGTGTTTGAACACTCGCAGCCTGTAGGTTTTCGGAGATGTTTACGGGGATAAAAAACAACAAAAAAACTATACTCAGAACTATAGTGGGTGGCAGGTTAAGAGTTCTGGGGAAGCTCCTCGCACCTACCTTTCTCTCTTTTGTAGAGCGGACGTTGGAGAGGAAGCGACCTCCTCTCCAGCGTTCACTTTGCTAAAGTGGAAAGAGGTACGAGGAGTTTCCCCGGTCTGAACTCTAAAGGCTCATTTATACACCTTTTTCGTGTACTCTCTTCCCCAATCGCCTAATAGGCATATCGGGATATGGGCGACGGAAATAATAATGAAACGTTTCAATCTGTAAATAATAAAGAAATAGAGGGAGGCAAAACGATAATGTGTGACGATTACGCTTATATCCTAAATGTCTTCTATTGCCGTCGCGACGGCAAAACAATGTTTTTACCCATAGTGGAAGTGACGAAAATTCAAGATGGCGGCGCCATTGTGGAAAAAGGTCCAACATCGACTGTAGCCAACGCGGAGTAGCGCAGCGCACACAGATACCGATTGGTCGCAGATATCAAATGTCCGCTCGCTGGGCCGCGGGCTCCGGAAAGCGCCACCGTCGGTTGATCATCAGTGCCACCGTGGCCAAATGCTACGACACATAAGCCCGATATCCCGTTCAAGGCTATTGCTACGGAAAGAGGAACGTGGCTATCAAAAATGAGTAATTTCTTGGCAAACATTTGTTAGCTCTGGAGGTGAATGATCCGTTCAGTGCTAAAAACTCGGAGCAGGTGATTGGATTTTTGAGAGAAGGGGTCACGGAATGCGCAGCGCCTCTTCTGTAGACGTTGAGGATTTTATTTACTCCATCCCTCATGAACCGCTTTTCCTTGCGGTAAGAGAGTGCATAGATCTGAATGGGATTGTTGATTTCCAAAACTCATGCGATACGACTGTCGAAGGCTTCCTTGAATTGCTAGGTTTTACTTGAGTAACGCTTTTGTGTCCTTTGAGGGGAGCATGTATATGCAAAAGAGGGGTATTTGCATCAGTTCTAGTGTTTCACCGGTATTGTCTAATATTTTCGCAAGCAAGTGCGGGAAGGATATTTCGGAGAGGTTGTTGAGGAGTGAAGGTAGTTTTTAAAATTTTCAGGTGTATGTAGATGATTTTCTCATCTTCGGGCGCTCTATGGATCACTCTAGTAGCGATGTCATGGGAGTGCTGGATGTCTTTCGCTCTAGTTCCTTTGGCCTGACGTTTACGCATGAATTACCAAAGGAGCAAATCCTTCAATTTCTTGACCTTAGGTTAATCTTTTTACCAAAACACATCTGCTGGATGTACGCACCCAGATCTAGAAAAGACATTCATTCTTATGACTCCTGTCATTTAAAGCTGGTCGAGAGGGAATTGCTAGCTCTTGCCTAGAGGCATCTCTCAGGAAATCTTGTCAGCATAGTGCGCAAGAAAGCTTTGAAAAAGGGGTTGACCGCCTGCAGAAGGCGCGCTTTCCAGTGAGTTCATACGCAGAAGTGGCGGGTAGTTTGACAACGAAGTTTAAATTGGCGCTGAAGCCACGCTGGAAAACAGGAACCTAAGGCCGGTAGTTATTCTTTACATGCATTTCGTCGCGCATAATCTGAAGAAAGTGGCACAGCAGTACAATGCAGAAGGGTGGTGAGCTGGGCCAGTTGATGCCGGTTACACATGATTAAAATCAGCGAACGCCGTAGGAAACTGTTGAAGAAAACAGAAGACAGGAAAGACGCTTCAGCGTCTTTCCTGTCTTCTGTCCAACTTCAGCGTCTTTCCTGTCTTCTGTTTTCTTCAACAGTTTCCTACGTTGTTCGCTGATTTTTACTCGTGGCAGCGTCACAATGTTCCGATCGTGTTTTCTGCATCTAAAAAGTTCAGGTGGTTATGCAGTAACATGAACAACCCATGCCCGATCGCCGATCCGTGTGATACCAAGCACAGAAATAAGTACGTGGCATGAACGACTGGCGTAGTTTATGAAATTCCGCTGACGTGTGGGTAGAGTTATCCGGAGCAATCTGGCAGATGCGTGAATGACCGCGCGCGAGAGCATGCTGCGTGAACAAAGACGACACCTTCCGGGCATTTTGCGGTTCACTGCAGTAGGTGAACTTGCGCGCCGTCATTCCACAACACTAAAATTTATAGCCAAATATAAAAGCAAAGTGTCGAGGGAAATACGCGAGGCTTTTGAGATTAAAAGTAGAGGGAGTGATTTCATTAGCGAAACTGTGCTGAGCCCTTTCCATGGATGAATATGAGTGCTTGAAACGGGGGCTGGGCAACGATGAGTGACGATTATTATGCCTGTCGGGTATATATGTGTGTACTTTTCAGATGAACTTTAGTTGAGAGTGTGCCCTATCTTGTTGTCATTCTGTCTGTACGTGTATTTTTCGTCGCTTTTCCACCGTACACGGAAGAATGGAACGGATGTTTGGTGATGTGTTGTTTATGGCGCCATGAGCTGCGGGTGAAGAGTTTTGACAGAGCTCACTTCGTCGGAACTGTGAACCCGCGTGCGCGTGATTGATAGTCGACGAGAGCTTTGGGTCAATGCTTATCCATAAAAAGAAAGAAGTAACTTTAAATGTTTTTTTTAGTGACTGGTTTTTTCTGTTTGTCCTCACTTCTAACATCGCAAGACGTGAATGTCTGTCTCTTAGTAGATGGCCCAGCCACCTGACAAAGGGAATGCGCGTCAGGGGCTTCTGAAACTGGGGCTTTTGAAAGCGGGGCACAAAAATGAAAGACGTTTATAACACCCTGTAACCCCGAATTGGAGCGCAGCTCTTGAGGAGGAGGAGGGAAAGGCTACGGAGGGGAGGGTATAGCCGCTCCTCCCTTATCCTCATTCCTCATCCTTCCTGCTACTCCTCCTTCCCTTCCTCCTCGCCTTCCTCCTCCTCCCCTCCTTCTTCAGCTCCCCCTTCAGACTCCTCCCCTCCCCCTCATGCCCTTCTCCTTCCCCTCCTCCCCTCCCTTCCCCCTCCTCCTTCCTCTTCCTCCCCTCGCTCTCCTCCTCCTCCCTTCCCCCTCGTCCTCCTTCCTGCTCGTCCTCCTCCCCGCGCGGTGGATTATGGGACATTTCCCATAATCCACCGCGCCGTTACGTCTGACGTGACAGCGACGGCGACGCCGCTTAAGCCGGAACTGGGCGCCTAAGAGCTGCGTTCTAAAAGGACGGGGGCGTTTGCCACGGGGCGTTTGACACGGGGCTTTTTGATACCGGGTGCTTTCGTGCACCACCCCATGAGGGTATAGGGAGGTTTCGTTGACCGCGTTTCCCCCTTCGCTAAGCCTTCCACAACGAAGAAGCCGCCACTGCGCCTGCGCGCCCATGGCCTTGACTGTTACGGGTATCGTAGCGGATTGCGGAGAGCGTTGCGGGATGGCGAAAACCATCTGCAAAAACTCCCTAATGAAACGCGCGCCTTCTGCGCACACGCTTCGTTCGGATGCGCTCATCGTCGTAGTATATAACAGAGCCTTTAACCTGTCCCCAGGACGACCTGTTAAGAGCAGGTCGTCCCGAGACAGTTGAAAACAACAGGTCGTCCCGGGGACAGTTGAAAACAAGATTGCGCGGGACGACCTGCTGACGAAACAGTTCGTCCCGTGCAATCTGACAGTTCAGGGTACAACGCTTGGGCGCAAAGGGGCCCTGCAAAGAGTTTCTGGCTATTTTTTAATCTGCATCGCGTTTTCTCTAACCAGCGTGTGGGACTCTCAGCATCATATTAAAAATAAAATACAGAAAGAAATATAATGTATTTTTGAACATAATAGGTAAATGAAGTTCAGGATTTCGAGCACATTTTCTATGGTACATAAGGTCATTAGTCTTAACCGATGCGGAGCGCAAGTTCGTCTGCTTCTTTTGCAGGGGTTGTGCTGACATCAGAACGCAGAGCTCTGATTGGCTCTGATGGAAGGATAGTGGGTAGACCTTATGGCTGCTTGCTTCATGAGGTCTACGCACTATCCTTCAATCAGGGCCAATCAAAGCTCGCGTTCAAACGTCACCAGAAAAACTGAAAAAAATAAGCAGACGAACTGCGCTTTGCATAGAGAACAGAAACGACAAGAGCATGCAACAACCATGCGCGATCTTCCTATGCTTCGTCTCACCTTAGTATGGACTGTTGTTAGCCGCGCGTGCTAAAGGCGCGAGATAGTCGCTTTGAATGAAGCCGCGGCGACTGCACGAGCGCTGCAGGAAGTGCTCTAGTCAAGGTGGTCAAGGCTGGCCACTCGCGCCAGTACAGCCTTCGCGGTTAGTCCATGCTAGGGTGAGACGAAGTATAATTGTTTGAATTAACATATTTTAATAAACATGTGAACGCCCCAGCGATTTACGGGTGTTCAAAGCAGAAATGTTAGAATCACGCGCTGGAAAGGATCAGAAGGGGCCACGTGCACCTATCTAGCCAGTCCTGCCTCTAGAATTCTATGTCGTCATTATCCGACGGACCCGTATCCTCACTGAACGCTCGTCTTTGACACTGATAGCACGCCCCTAAAAGCCGCATTCATTTTTGGTGTTTTTTTTTGCTCCTTTGCAGGTGCTTTTTTTAAGTCTACGAAAATCGGTTTTGAACCGAAATGACGTGCGCAGATGACATTTAAGAAATGAACACGCATGCATAAATAATTAACAATAACTCGTTAGTCTGACGATAAATCCATGCGTGTTGCCTTCTCTTCCGCGCTCTAGCGTAGTCCCGATATACTTCTTTTCCGGCCATGCAGAAAGAGCGTTGAGGGCTTCATAGTCAGGGAGTGTTGACACAACCCACCAGAGAAAGAAACAGAAGAGAGAGAAAGAGGAACAAATAGACCAGGGGCGCACAACATACGGCCCGCGGGCCGCAAGCGGCCCGCGGCCCGGTTCAGCGCAGAAAGTCGCTAACTATGCCATTCAATCCACCGAGCGCCCACTCCGCTTGGCAAGCAGCAGTGAAACCCTTTGACCTACTCTTTTCAGTTTTAGCGAAGGAACTACGATTTCTCAGTGCAAATTTTCCCTCTCCACTAATCCCGCTGACAAAAAAAAAAAAAAAAAACGTGTGCAGCCGTTTCTGTCTTTGGTGTGGTTCTGTCTCAACATGGCTGTACACGGAACGCGAAAACTTCTTGCTCTATCTCCACAGATCCCCTTCCTTCTTTCACCACGGAGGCTATCAACCCTCTCCCTTCCTCTTCGAATAGTCAGAGGTTGCATCGTTGGACCGGAGAACTCCGATACGACGATGCAACTGCAGCTCATCGACCTCCAGTATCCACCAGCGCTGAAGACTATGCATCGCGAATCTCAGCTGCGTGAGTTCTACAAAAACCTAGACAAGAAAAAGTGCGGAAACCTGGTGGACCACGCCTTGAGACTGTCGTCACTTTTCGGGAGCACGTATGCTTGTGTGAGCAGACCTTCTCACTGATGACTCTCAACAAGAACCGCCTTCGACCTGCCATAACGGATATGACATTGCGAGATGTGCTAAAGACGGCAACGAGCGCGATGACACCTGATATCGGAAACCTGACCGCAGCCAAAAAAATGTGACAAATCGCATTAGGTGCGGCCCGGCACAGATTTCAATAAACGTAATTTTGGCCCGCCTAATTTTTTGTT
>JAZHYW010044947.1:0-160424 GCA_037355805.1 Ixodes ricinus | reverse complement strand
CCCCCCCCCCCCCCTTCTTTCCGCCTGCTCTCTTCTTTTTTTTTTTTTTTTTTTCTTTTTTTTTTTTTTTTTTTTTTTTTTTTTTTTTTTTTTTTTTTTTTTTTTTCGCTGCTGCTGCTGCTGCTTCTTCTTTTTTTTGCGGTGCGGTTTTCGCCAGCGGCGCGCGCGCGCGCGCGCGCGCGCGCGCGCTTTTTTTTTTTTCGCGCGCGCGCGCGCGCGCGCGCTTCTTCTTTCTTCTTCTTCTTCCAGCGCGCTGTTTTCGCGCTGCTGCCGCTGCTGCTGCCGCCAGTGCCGCCGCTTCTTCTTCTTCTTCTTCTTCTGCCGCCGCCGCCGCCGCTTTTTTGAAGAGAAGAAGAAGAAGAGAAGAAACAGATAAAAAAGAAGAAAACAACAAACATGCAGAACATGATAAAATATATATATAGATTTATATAAAAATGTTCCATATTTAATAAATTATCAAAACAAGAGACCTAATAATTCCAAATATTTTCCAAGTTACCAGAATTCACTATCTGTTGAAATATGAATGCAAAATGTTTGTACTACTCTTCTGATTCTTTAGATAAACTTAAGCATGACGTGGTATGAAATATTAAACTTATACGGTTCGCTCTGAGACGCACTTTCGCCAAATTGACCATATATTTCATAATGGCGCACGTGCTAGCCCAATGTTCGTTGGCAGATGCCTTCAATGACTCATTTTGTAGATCCTGGCAGAATATGAGTTCAACAGAAGACGCTTGCAAATACTTGTAAAATCCTTTTCGAAACAGTAGTTCCCATTTTTTTTCATCCTGTTAATGAAGCTGAAGCAGTTTCCATTATTTCCACACTTAAAAACAGCACCAGCTCTGACCCAGACGCATGTCCAGATTAAACCTGATCAAATATGTTTCAGCTATTATAGCCTGCTTAACTTACACTTTTAATAACTTGAGCTTGAATTCAGCGGTATATTTCCAAAAAAAATATGGAAATAGCTAAAGTAACTGGTGCTCTTGAGAAGCGAGATAAAAATAAAATAAGCAATTATCGACCAATCTAAATTTTACTGGCATTTTCAAAATGCATCGAAAAATTATTGCATTAATCGCTCGAGAGCAAGCTTTTCTGATAAAAATGATTTTTTATTGAGATTCTTCAATTTGGATTCCGAAAAACAAGTTTCCAATCGGGAAAGCACTACTTGAAATCTTCTGCCCAAAGAATGCATTTTGCGAGAGTTTGCGAGCGGGCACTTAAATGCTAGGTGTATTTATAGACTTTACGTGAAGGCGTTTGATTATTTAGGACCACAACATTCTTCCTAAAAATTAGAATACCACGGTATTCGCTGGAGGAACTCCTTCAAGAAACTAATAGAATCATACTTGAAACATCGTAAACAAAGTAACGAAATATAGCTGGTTATAGTTCTGAAATCAAACATGTTTACCGCCGGAGTCCCACAAGGCAGCATGCTCGGACCCTTCCTTTTCAACATTTACATAAATGACATTATCAATACGCTCCCGCAAGTGGGGCTCATTTTCGTCTTCATGCGCACATGAGAAAGGAAGAAGCGTGTGACGCGCCCAGAACGCCGAAAGCCCCGATTGGCTGATCGCGTGTCCCCTATCAGAGCGCCGCCTGCTCCTTCTTGCAACGTCGTCTGCCTCGCAACGCTTCCGCCTGCGTCTCGTCTTACCTTTTCCTGCGACTTTCGGGGGGGGCCTTTACGAGCAAGCTTCCACTTCGCCTTCAGAGAAGGCAGACGCAATGACCCGAGCGGTTCGTTGTTTTTTGTCGTAACAACCAGCAGACGCTTCGACATCAAGGAGGGAAGCTTTCAAAGTACTTCACTGGCGAGGTAAGTCTCGAGACTCCGAGGTTTGTTTGCTAAGAACCAAGAGTGAGGCGTGAGTTAGTGTCCGCAAGTTCCCTCCCAAATACTTTTTCCCCCCTTTCGTGCGCGGCAAGACTCCTCGCTCTTTAACGGCGTCGGCGGGTTGGCACAGTTAACGTTGTCTCGCTTTACCGTCTGCTAGTCAAGCTATGGCTCCTTTGCCTTTCCTGCGCTCTGTCGGATATTCACCGGCTTTTTCACCGGCGAGAGTCACCGTCTGCCTCGGAAAACAAGGAGATGACAAGGAAGAGATTGACCTCTTAATCTAAAATTGAGGTCAGTGATCACAGTATAATACGGGAAGGGTTCACAAGGGTCAGCGCGGCACATTCCATTCAGCACGCCAGCCGGTCGTGGCACGACGCGGTCACCGAAGTTAGGAGTGGGCTGCTAGGCCTATCTGCCGAAGTTCGCTTGGTCGAGTGTCGGTGGAATCGTGGCCGTTGAGCTTTTCCTGGGTGTTTGTGGATCCAGCGTTCTTGTTCGTCGTGGTCTGGTTCAAGTACTTTTACTTTTTCTTGCTGCTTGAAGTCGGGACGCGAGAGAAGCGCATCGTAGAAAATAAACGTCCGCTGGTCGTCGTAACCGCGACGCTTGCCGGCCATGCTGATTTGATCGTAACAAGTGCGTAGGGTTCGAGCCTCGTAGATTTTGTCGTGAACTCCGCGAAAACTTACTTAAAATTTCGGGTTCGTGAATACTTAATTTGTTTTAAGTTTTGTCTTACGCATATTTTCGGCGCAAGATAGTTCTCGACGCATGGCCTCGCACTGCAAAAGTCGCAGGAAAGGTAAGACAGACGCAGACGACGCTGCGTGGCAGGCAGACGTTGCAGCAAAGGAGCAGACGACGCTCAGATAGGGGACCGCGATCAGCCAATCAGGGCTCGGCGTTCTCGACGCCACCGCTACCCCTGCGCGAAGCAGACGAACTTGCCTCTCCGCCGACATATCAACTCCGGACAAAATTCATCATCTATGCAGATGATACTAGTGTCCTTTTTCAGGTACAAACGGAAATGAGTTGATAGACGGGGCTAACATGGTTTTAACTCAGCTTGAGGCTTGGAAGCACAGTGTAACTGCTTGAAGATCAATACTAATAAAACAAAAGCAGTAATTTTTCGGCTAAAGAATAAAATAATAGAATTAAACAAACATTTTTTTTAATTCATGCCCAATAGAAATGTTTAGTTCTTTTAAGACTTTAGGAGTTATCTTTTCAGAAAATATGTTATGGGACACACACGCATAGTGTTATTTCAAGATTATCACGTGTTATTGGGCTAACACATCGCCATCAGTTTGTACTCCCAACCAGCGTTAAATTATTAATTGACAACTCATTGTTTTATTCCAGTCTAAGTTATTGCCACCTTGTTTGGGGCACTACCACGTTTACAAACCTAGAGAAACTATATTTGTTGCAGAAAAAATGTTGAGAATTATTTAAAATGTTTCCTACCATCTCACACTCAAGCAACTATTTGAATGCTTCCAAGTACTTGATATAAAAAAAAAACTATATAATTATAGGCTCACTTCCTTTTAAGTTGGAACAAAGAAGACGCTCTAGCTTCTTTTCTGAGTTAGCCTCCCTACAGTGCCGTATACCTACGTACACTATCGACACCGTGTAATGCTGGAAGTATCTAAATGTAATAATAACTATGGGTATCAGATGTTAAAATACACGCTCTCTAAAATACTAAATTGGCTAGAGGGGGAAAAAATTAACATTGCAGAAATGTCTTTCTCTTAACTTCGCGGTGTGTTTTTAGATTTGAAACCATAAAAGTATGGTCTTACTTGTTTGTGCTTTCAGGCAGTGCTTGTATTTTGGTTGTATAATTTCTCAATGTTTCCTCTTGTACCATTTTTTGCATCATCAAGTTGTATTTCATTGACAATAAGGCCATGGGCTCATGCAGCTGTCTCGACACAGCTTTTTTCCATGGTCTCCTCCATTGATGTATCATTGATGGAAATAAAATGCATTATTATTATATCGGACACTCATCCGGCCAAAGTTAGAATACGCGTCAAGTATACGGGACCCGGCTCTACGTACTCTCCCTGATGCAATTGAATCTGTCCAAAATCGATCAGAGCGCTTTATTTTATCTAACTATTTCTGTCTTGCTAGCGGTTCGTTAATGATATCTAATGTTGGACTTCCTGAGCTATTAATTCGAAGAAAAATTTTGCGTCTCCCTCCCTTTGAAACAGGAACCTATTTCGCAGCCTTCATACCTCTCACCCGCGCATGGATCACCAGTTCAAAGTTGCCATTCCCCACTGCAGCATAAGTGTTTTTTTTTCTTTCATCCCCAAAGCAGCTTAGAGTGGAACCGGCTTCCCCCTTCCATTGCCTACATTGAATATTTGTCCTCATGTAAATCCGCCATAACCGAATATTTTTCTAACCCTGCACTTGTTTAATATTTGTATTTTTATACTGCATATTGTACCACTGTTGATGTATTTGCTCCACGTATCCACTCCCTCTGTAATGCCCCATGGGCCCTGAGGGTATTCAAAATAAATTAATACTGATGAAGAAGAGGGTTGAGTAGGCTCTTCGAACGTCGGGTGCCTAATTTGGGCTTTGTATGCGTCCCCCCCCCCCCCCTTTTAATTTGTTTTGCCCCTACCAGACAGACATCTGTCAAATGTTCACGTTCATCTCTTTTTCCCCTGTCTCGAAATCTAGCGCTACACCGTCCGGCCCCCGTTCGCCCATGCTTACGTGTTGACGAAGCGGATAGCCCGCGAGCAGAGGAACCGACTCCTGAAACAGAGCATGGCTCGACAGGACGACGACTGGTTTTCGATCCCGCTGGTCAACGCCGTCTTCCTACCCTACTACCACATCGTCCTCATACCGAGCTCGATAATGCTGCCGCCATTTCTTGTGAGTTTGACTGACTGTGCGACTACGAGCGCGCCAATTTACCACGCAAGAGAAGGAACCCTTCCGAGAGGAGTTACGCGTGGTGCGCGAGCTCTGTTCCACCTAGTGGCGGAGCCTCATTTGTGCTTTGGTGAAAACGGGGCCCTCAGCTAGGCAGGCTTGTTCGAAACAGAGCGCTAACTCACGAGGCGCAACCTTCATGGGCATAGCCTCCTATATACTGACAACGCCTGACAAATCGCCACGAGAAGCGGCCGCCGAAATGGAAAAGCGTGGAGCGGCAGAAAACGGATGAGAGCAGAGCCACGTGACTGGCGCCCGCTGCGGCGAGCACCGAAACACACTTCTCCCGGGCGAACAAGTGTGTTGCGGTCCTGGCCGCTGCAAAAATTGTGCGCTGGCGTCCATGCTTCCCTAAGGATCCCCCGAGAGAAATGGCTCTTGGATGCTGCGGCCAGATCCTCGCGCTCCAAATCTGCGACCGGGCACTCTATGGCTCTGTCGTCGAACTGCCCGACTTTGTGAGTATAGAGGAGGCTATGTCATGGGCTATATACCACTCGAGCGATAAAGCTTTGCGTGCCACCGCTCACCTGGGTTGCGGAGCAGGCGCAGGGCTGAGGAATCGACGTCACAGACGCTCTTCGGCGGCTCAGTTTTGGCTTAAAGCCGTGAATACATCTGCACACTTTACAAACGAGCCCGCGTTTGCCCACGTTAGGAACATACGTGTATACACGTTTTCCCCAAAAAGTAACTGGAATATCGTCTCGTTACTCGCTCGAAAAGTAATTAAATACGTTCCTCGTTATTGATTCTCAAAAGGAACGCGTTAGTTATCTTAAAAGTAGCGAATTACTTCTCTCGTTACTTTGACGACAAGATACACAACTAGTCTTGTTTCATGGTTTATTGTTTTTCTCAGTAGTCGTTAAAGGGACAATGAAGGCAATTTAGGACATATTTTTGGCGATTGAACTGGGTTCCAGGCACGTCTCAGGCCACGTTGCCCAAATTTCAGCCGAAACCGGCGCTTGTGTGCCGCGCAAATCAATGAAACAGTCGCGGTAATAATTGCACCGGGATCGACTGGGGCGACGCCCAGAGAGTTGCGGGAGAAGCCAGGAGAAGCGGAGCGCGAGCTCGCGTGACCGATGCGGGGCCAGAAAGCGCGACGTCACAAGTGGCGCGTCAGCGATTGGTCGCTGACGCGCCGCTTGTGACGGCCAGATCGGCCAGATCGCTGCCGCTTTCCCCTCGGCATCTCCCCGCGTCCGTCCTTCGGCATGCGGGCCGCCTCGTTGCCGGCTGTGCGGTCTCCGTCGGGTGATAGCAGAGGCCGCCACGCACGTACTCCCGTTCCGTTGGTGTTCGGTTACCGAACGGAAGCTCGAACTCGCTCGCGAGAGCGGCATTGCCGTCCATGTTGACAAATTCGGCAAAACGACCGCGCCACCGCGCTGCTATAACCCACCGCGGTAACCAGAGTCTCGACGTCCTAAATGCTACCGGTACCGACAATTCACATGTGACGTCACTCCCTACGTCACCTCCGTTTTCGGAGGCCCAAAACGAGAAACGCTAGATACGTGGTTGAGTTTCGGTTTCTTCAGTTCTTTCGTAGGTATAGAAATATGCGTCACAAATGTCTATAAAAAGTTAGGCAGTATGCCAGGTTCCCAAGAAGTCTAAAAACACAATTTTAAAAAAATTAAATTAAATCGCCTTCATTGTCCCTTTAAGCAGTAGCTGCCTATCGAAGTTTTTGGTCATTTATGTTTCCCAGCTTTATCTCCGGTGACGCTTGAAGAGTACTAATGCGCTCGAAGGAACGGCAGTGTTGTGCTTCAGAGAGAGCTGGTGAATCTGGGGTTCACCCCTCTCTTTTATTCTCTCAGCTTCTACATTTCTAAGTTCATAATGAATTTTGTGCATTCCCGCGTTGGCAACCTCCGGGCTTACATACGGTTTGTACACGGTTCTAGGAGGTTCGACCAACGAACCAAAAGCGCCGTTCACACATATGCAACCGAGTTAGACCGAGAGAGACCTAACCGGCTTTAAGCCTCTTGCGACGTCTTAGGACCGGATGCGCTGCAGCGGAGCTGGTCCTAAGACATCGCAAGAGGATTAAGAACCGGTCTGGTCTCTCTCGGTCGTACTCGGTTGCAAGATGTGAACGAGCCTTTAAGTTTACATATATGTGACCGAGTAAGACCGAGAGAGACCAGACCGGTATTTAATCCTCTTGCCACGTCTTAGGACCGGATGCGCTGCAGCGAAGCTGGTCCTAAGACATCGCAAGAGGCTTAAAAACTGGTCTGGTCTCTCGGTCTTACTGGTCGCAAGATGTGAACGGCCTTTAGCGCCGTTCACACATATGCAACCGAGTAAGACCGAGAGGGAGAAGCATTTTGAATATATCTGGTGATTTTAGAGAGCGTACCGGACAGGCAGTGTGATCCACGAAGAATCTATACTGCCGTTTCTGGCTTCCTCAGGTGTCCAAGTTCCCTGCGGCCACGTACGGGGAATGGCGCACGTGCTGGCCCACGAAGTCAGCCACGCCTTCGACGCGGACGGCGCCCCGGCGGACGCCAACGGCCTGTACCACGAGTGGTACTCGCCGACCACGCAGAGGCGCATCCAGGACCGCAAGCGACTGCCTGCGAAACATGTACAGGCGTCCCGGGCAACTCGTCCTGGTTCACCGAGGGCGAGGACTATGCCGACTCGCTGGGCCTCAAGGTACGAATTGCCCGCTGCGCTATGGAACGTTTTGACAGGCACCCATGTAACAAAAGACCCGCGAGCAGTGGCGTCACAAGGGGGGGGGAGGCGGACCACTCGGGGTGCAGGGCTCAGGGGTGTCGCGGCGGGCCACGAGAGCGGGGGGGGGGGAGTGCACGCGGCGGGAGGGGGCGGGAGGGGGTAGTCGCGGTGGGCAACGCCGAGAGTGGGTGGGGGTGGAGTGCGCGGCGGACTACCGCCGTGGGTGCCGCTGACCCTCGTGACGCCACTGCCTGCGAGTTCACTTTCCTGCAGAGCTGCTAGGAGCACGCGGAGCGAAAGCTCGCGCTACAGAACTCGGAGGTTTTGGGTTGACTCCCCACCCTTCCCGTTTCGATCTGGACGAGCGTCGTCGTGTGGTCGTGTATCCCTACTGCGTGAAGCACACGAAGCACCCCAAACTAGTGGTATACCGCGCTAGCGACGTTTCTAATCTACATCTGAGACAGCAGACGCCCGTTGCGGCTGCCTAACTTCCCGCTGTCTAAAACACACGCGCAACAGAATTATTAATTGCTTCAAACAAGAGATGGATTCCTGCGAATGACGAAGCTAAGAATACTATATCAGACCTGAAAGATGCGCGTTACGCAGGGACAAATTAGCATGCCCTTTCACTTCCCTATTGTACCCATCGCAGATCACGTTGTTCAGATCTGGTCATATTCTCAGCTTCTTCATTCGCTAGGATGCCACTATATGCCGTTGCTTTGAGACCGACCACCATGATCGCAGCATTCTGTTGTTCCCCGCTTTCCTGGGGCATATTTATGTTGATGCGAATCGCGTTGCAGCAACACCACCCAGATACTGACAAGGCCTGCATACTCTTCCCCATGAAATCACACTAAGGGTGCGGTAATGAGTGGTGTGGCTGTTGGTTCGCTCCATCTCTCACAGCTATTAGATTTGCTTGACCTTTGTTGCGTGGCCAATTCGCAACTCCAGCCTGCCGCTCGCCCTCTCGCGGACGAATGGAGAACCAGAGGAGCGGGGACGGCAGCGGCGGCGGCGGCGGCGCGGAGGCGGTGGTAGGGTCTGTCGGCGTTGGTGCTGGTATTACCGCATGATTCTGGTCGGCGGGTACTTACGTGAAGAATTTTAACAAAAAAATTGAGGGCGTTAAAATAGGAATTTTTGTGTTCCGCCTCGCAACAGCGTTGCACGAAGGGACAGGGATGTCTAATTTCATTATGGACAGTTCGTACATCGCACACGTTGCGGACTTCTGATCTTGTGGTCGCCATCTCAATCTGTGCACAACGTGACTGCAAACGCTCCTGCTAGTAATGTAGAGTTCTAGCGTATACGGTCTACGAAAACTTTGTTCTTTGCCCTAAGTAGAAGAAAACTGGTCGCGCAACGATATGTCAAGCAATAGACATCGGGAATTGGTTCGCATTCTAAGGCCGTTTCAAAAATCAGTTCCAAAAAACGTTTCCAAAGACAGGAAAGGTTCATTGTTGTCTTTTCATTCTTGTATTCTTTAAAATATATGTTTCTCTTTCGCAAGAGATGTTGTGGTCACGGAGACGGGCATGCGTAAAGTAGGGCAGTCTACGCGGGGAAGCGAAAACATGGCTGCTGGGAACCTATGGGGACGCTGTTTTATACACTGTCGCAAATAAGTAATTGTGTGCCGATACTTCTTAGTAAGAGATACATTCCTTGGAATATTCAGCAACAATATTGGAGAACAATATTGGTGCGAAAGCAGCATCATATTTGTAACATCGTGAACGGACGAGGTGGTCACTCACCAAATGACTTCTTCCAAACGATCAGTACAAAAGGCGCGCGGGTAGCCCATGGGGGCACCGAATGGATTAGCGTGTTGTCGCCCGTGTGTTGTGCGTGTGTGAGTCATCTTTGTTCTAATAGGCCGATCTCGCCGGCCGGCATCGTTACGCCTTCGCTGCCATAATGCATCGACGGAACTTTAGTCTTTCTTCACGTGGGACTATATACCTCTCTGGAGCTCTCTCGCGCAGAGCACGAGATGAGACGAGCGGTCTCGTGCACTGCCGCCTGCCTCCTGCAAATTACAGTCATGACGCCATCATTCATGCGTGGATCAGCTTAGTGAGATCGGTCGATTCCTTGTCTATGTTAAATGTACAATACGTGTGCAAATGTGAAATAAGCGCTGTGCATATGTAAATGTAATCAGCGTAAAAAACACTATCCCACGATAATAATTTTTACCCCAATTTTGAATTTGACGTTGTCTAGCGCCACCTGGGTCTTCTGAGAGTTAGTGCCAGTTACTAGATGAATGTAGTGAAATATATTGGGTTGGTTAGGAACCGTTACTAGCTTGTTGACCTATTGTTGACCTAGTAACCGTTGCTACTACGGTTACTAGGCACCTAGTAACAGATGTGACAAGCGGTTGCTAGCTTTTATCTAAAAATACTACTAGCTTTTTTTCCTTTTTAAGACATTACTTTTTCAATAGTGTACATTTGATTTGAAGTGCAACATTTTGTTTTTGTAATTGCTGCACACTGGGCATCCAGTATATTTGTGAGAGGCACATGTCTTCAGTGGGGTGCGGTTTGTGGGGTACAACTTTTAGCCAGGGAGAACTAAAAGCACGGGTTGAAAATGTAGTGCCTCGGGACCAAATTTAAATAATTAACTTTTAGTCCCAAGAGTGTAAATGTAAGGGCGCGACATTTAGGCTCGGTGGCCTAAACGCAATTGGAGTGCAAAGTTTAGTCCTGGGGCTTGAACCTTGAGGAACTAACGGGATGGGTGTAAAAGGTGCTCTCCTCCCCGTTAGTCCCCCAGGGGACTAATGGTGGTGGCAGCGCATTTGGTCGCCGGAGGGACTAAATACCGCTCCTCCTTTTCTTAGTGTGCTAGCAGTTGCGAGTGTGCTGTTGTATTGATGTGTGTATGCGCTCGTTGTATATATATTCAGCTGATGTTTGTCGTACGCGTAATGTATCTACACGTGTATCTAATAAAGGTTCCCAGACACGCAATGGTGACGTGAGCAGTTAAAGAAATGTAGCATATGAATTGGGCGGTAACTAGCGCCTCATAGCCTAGCTACTTGCATCTGGTGGCGAGCGATTTAACTTTGTCGCTTCGCGACACAATATTTCTGGTTACCGTGCAACAATGAGCTTGCTTCGATATTGCGCTTTCGAGAGCTGCTTTTGGCTTTGCGAATGGTTTATCACTCCTCCGTGATGCGCGCTGTTGACGAAGGAATTGTAACTGGAGGAATAGCAGAAAGGTAAGACGTAAACTGCGTGAAGTAACTGGGTATCGGTTGTCTCCGTTGAACATCCCAGTGCTGACGACGAGAAGACCGAGTGACTGCTTTCGAAACGCAAGTTTATTTACCTGCGGGGGAACCTGGCTTCGGAAATAAATACTGTTGGTGGAAAGCTCCTGTTGCGCTTTTATTTGCTGCTCCTCTCCCACCGTACAATAGACGTAGCGTCCTACACGTTGAGCCTTATTGAGCTCGATTCGCTTGATTTGGGGCCGCCATAATGAGTGGCAGACGTCGGAAGAACTTTTCTCTCCAGCTTTCAAAAACGAAAGTTTCTCCTTTTTTGAAGGAACACATATCGGTCAAGAGCGCGTTCCTCTCTGAGAGAGGAACGCTCTTGACACCTTTAGGGAGGACTATTAAACCCTTTTTTTTAGAGTCTGGCTCCGTGCCAGCTGTGCGACGCTCGTATTGGTGACGTCAGCACGCGTCACCCTCTCCCTCTCCTCCCGCTGCCGTGGTGAGACACTGAATATGTAAACACGATACCTCCTCACCATCCCACTCTCCTCGCGACGTCATGTATGGTGCCGACAAACGGACGCACGGGGCGACACCGGCGGGTGTTCGTGAAAACGGTTTACAAGGTAGGAACATCCTCGCCACCCTCCCCCCCCCCTTTCCCCCACTACTATCTTGACGGCGGGGGGACTCCTTTGGTTTCTGCATCTTGAGGCTGGATAAGCCGGGATAAGCTCCCGGCTTATCCTGCCCTAAGATGCAGCAAGAAAAGGAGTCCTCCCGCCGTTCAGAACTGGAAGTCCTTGGTGGCTATTACGAAACGCATCTCCAATGTTTTTTTCTACATTTTTGTGCAGGTGGCAGCCAAGATGTTCGAACGACACTTGTCGCCGGAAGAGCCCTCTGGCGTGGCTGAGTTCACCAACGAGCAGCTCTTCTACGTGAGCTCCTGCTTCAAGTGGTGCAGCAGGGAGGCTCGGGCCAACGGTTCCGACTTCGATATCCACTCGGAGATGTACCGTCGCTGCAACGCGCCGCTGATGGAACAGGAGCGCTTTTTCGGCGCCTTCAAATGCGCTATGGGTGCCCGCATGAGGCCCAAAAGACACTGTCCGTTCGCTTAATTGTGGGCGTTGGTTTTTTTATTATATTATTTTAATTTGGGTCTAATTTTGTTGCTTTTTCGATTAGGGCGCCTTCGTGGAAGTGCTGTGTACACAGTCTACAAGATGAATCTTTTGCCGGAACTTTCGATATACGTAGCAAGCAAGTTAACTCACTGTGCGCGTGGAGTTTATCATTGGAGACGAAGCATACGACCTGACCCAATCCGGTGACTTTGGCCGTATCACGTGACTTCGACTTTCGCTGGAGAAGCCGTGTGATGCGTTAGGACTCCGGAAGATGGCGGATGGATCGTAGCTTTCGTTCTCCGAGTATTGAGACAACATAGACATGCCCCCTAATTTTGAATAAATATGTGCGAAACTGTTCGTCCGGAAATAAACTTGGATAGTTTTGCATAATCTTTTAAACGCATTTCCTGCAGCAGGTCTTATGCGCATTGCACTTTCACATTTGTGGAAATGTACTTTTTGAAGTTATACTTAAATTTTTAACGACTCATGTTTTGATCTTTTTTTTTGGGGGGGGGGGACTAAATTTTATTGTGGATAACGTTTTAGAAGTAATTACCGAGATCACCATGGTGCAACATAAGGAGGGCTACACGGCCATGTAGTCGTTTATCAGTAGACTAGAGCTGTCATTAGCGCAGTCATTTGCAATCAGGGGGAATGGAAGTTGTAGTGTTCCGGTTGTTCCCGACGGTTGTACAAAATGTTGACCGTAGTTCCTCAACGTCTCAGCAGAAGCACTTTAGTCGCGCATTATTTTACGCACCCAATACATAGTGAAAATATAAATTGGTGTCGCTTAATTTTAATAAACTCGTCATTGTTATATATGTTCTCGGTTATCGTCAGTGCGGATCGCGTCTGACGCAGGAACAAGGAAGGTATTCGTATCACTCAGCTTTTTTCAATAAAACTGAGTAGTCGTTTTCTTGTAATAGATGTACGATTCTCCATTGCTTTACGCCAGAGGTTTTCAAACCCCGCCCCACGGGCTAGTTTCGGCCCGAGGAGACATTCTCGCTTGCCCACGGCTGGCCGCGGTCCTTGCAGTGATGGGCGGCCCATGGCCCGTTTCCAGCAGGCCCGCTGCTACCGGAACAACTGGATAAGAGCGTCTAAAGGAACTGCCCTGCGACTCTCACTAAACGCTTCAAATCCGTTCTGATTCTTATCACGCAGATAGGTGGATGTCATACTTATTACATATTGTCATCACCGGCTCATCTACATTCTTAGTTCTCCCAGCTGCTTCATGTCTGCGTATAATTACGTTCTAATTCTTTTGCGTCCTCCTCTGTCATCAGTAGAGCCCTGCGTGGATAACAGTTTGATCATCCGATCCGCATCCGCAAACTTTGTGTCCGCATCTGAACCGCGCATCCGCAAAATTCAGAACCGCATCCTACTCTCATTCCGCGCAAATTTATTTGACATCATAAAATCGGGCATGAATAAAAATTAAAACAAAGCATCTGCATTTGGTATCCCATAAGCCGTCTGCTTACCTTTGTACAACGAACTCTTCGGGTCAGAAATCAGAATCATGGTGAAAGTCACTTTATCGTATTCTACAAAATAAGCGATCATACTGTCGAGACCGGTTATAACGAAGTCGGTTATAACGAAATAGAGGATATAGCGAAGTGATTTACGATTTCCGTTCACTTCGTTATAACCGTTCTCGGCATACTTTCCGAGACATTTCGCATCGCTGGAAATACGATCGCAGTTATGAGATCGTCTTGGTGGTCCTTGGCACTGACCGACACTTCCTATGATAAGAAAGCCTAAGTGCTCAATTTTCCTGCGTCACTATAGAAAAGGCCATCGTAGGCCACTGATTGGACGCGAGTACTACGTCAGCTTTTGGCCGCAACTCGTGTCCAATCAGTGAAAGCCCGAGTCCCAGCCCAGTGCTAACAGTACCGCCCTAGTCGTGTCCGATCTCTGGCCTATGAGGGGGCCTTCTTTAGTGACGCAGGAACATTCAGTGCTTAGGCTTTCTTATCTAGGTGCATGGTGATGCACTGACACTCTGTCCAGAAGATAATACTACTACTACTAATAATAATAATAATGTTTATTTTTCCATCAAAACAAATGATGGAGGGGGACCGACGAAAAAAAGCGGGGAGCACAAAGTTGAATTGGTTGAATCCGGTTAAAAGTTCGAAGGTTCGTCGAATAAGTCGAACCCCAAAAGTTCACTTAAAAATCCGGTTGTATCAAAGTTTGCGACACCCCTACTTGAAACTCGTCGACAGGATGATCTAGCCGTTCCAGCGACCTAAGCATGCCAGCGAACGGGCCACCGCAACTCAGCCGCAACGAGCCCATCGTCGCCACCATCGGGAAGGCTTGATAATCGCGTTCAGAACCAGAGGACCACTTGAAGAAGGGCGTCCGCCCGGGCGAAACGTCATGTATACCTTACTGTCTACGTCTTTTTTAGAGTAGCACAACCATATATTTGCGATTTCATGTATAAAGTGAACTAGTTCACTTTAACCATAGCCTCCGAGATCCCAAGGTGCGCGTGGCCGCGTGGCGCGTGCTTTTCTGGACTTGCTCCTCAGCAGTACGAGTGTAATGGCGCTAGCTCCGTCGCTCACCGTGAGGTGAGCGACGGAGCTAGAGACACGGCACTTCGGCGTGCCAAGGACGCTTTGAACACACCGCCAGACCCTTGCTTTCGACGAGTTGTGCCTTTTTCTGCGGCACTGCGCTTTCGTAAAGTTTTCCACGTGTTCACAACGGCAAGTCTCAACAATACACAGAGTCTTAAAAACTTCTTCGGCGAATGACGACGAACGAGTAGAAAACGTGTCTACAGCACGCTGGAAAACCGCTGCTCAAGGCTAGCAAAACCGCAAATCGTATCCCAAGCGAACAAGCGGGGAAGCGCGATCCAGCAATTGTCATTGAGATCAGTGTGTGTTCCCAACTGATTACAAAACGTTTGGTGGAAAAGAATGTTTAAAAACTAGGTAATTCACCAAGGGGAAAAAAAATGCTCAGTGACTTGTTATTTGTGACGTCAAGCCACTGGAGAGCGTGCGTAAATTTGAATGTTGGTTCCGGCCTCATCTTCATTTATGGTTTTCCGGGTACTCAGCAAATGCAATTTGGGTAGCTCCAAAAACAACCGGCCGGCAACGCGATACTTCATCAAAACTTGAAATATAGCCGTCGTGTTCAGAAAAAGGCTATGATGATCCACAATACTAGCGAATCCGAATCATCGGAGATTCGGATTCGCGCTGATTCGTAAGTTTCTGAACTTGTCGGGACGAATATTCGGATGATTCGGAAGTCGGTTACGGCGCTACTGAAGAGAAACGGCTAGCCCGTTGTTTCGTTTCATGCACATGCGGTGCGTACCCACAAGCTTCTATCTCCGGCGTTGGCGTCGAGCGCGATTCTCGGGTGCTTCGTTTCGGGGCCGCATACGTGCAAGGCTCCGCTAACGCCCCAACAGGAATGAGGACTAAGTTAGAACTTATTTCATTCACTTCAACCTTTCGTACGATACGGATTTCGAACGTAATATGGAAGCTTCCCAAGCAGCACACATGGTCCCCCGGATATCCTCAGGATGTCCCGACGTTCCAGGGATGTCTGTGCGGCTGAAGTTCGCCGCGCATACGCAGCGCCACTCCTGCCCCTGGCGAGGCGCGCCGATACTTGTTAGAAGTACGAGGAGCAGACGACGCGGGAGGCTGGTGCGCTTGTCGGGCTGGCCTCGCGCTTCGTGAAGTAATGTACCGAATGCAAAAGATACCGAAATGCCACAGCATCGTATTTAACAGAAAGATATCTGTCTCCCGGAAAGTTTTGTTTGGTTCCTGGGAGATGATTCAAGAAAGATCGCCAGAAGCATGAATCGCCAACTGTGCGGAGGACAGGTTTAATTATTGTTTCTCTATCTTGTCGCGTGATTCAGTAATGCAGCTACGCTTGCTTGTCACATTAATAGGGACTTTTCGTGGGTCACACGCGAGAGCATGCAGGGGTTTTGCGTTGTCTGGGGGCGGTATGAGCTGGCGCCCTCGCAATTCGACACTGACGTTCTACGATAAGTCCATAATGTAATAGCTACGATGGTTCCCCATGGCTGTCTACAAACGAAACCCGAATATGCAGTTACCATTTTTTTATATAAAAGACTTTAGATTTGAGGTTTAAGCTCACTTTGTTTACCCGCCCATTTTGTTCCCCGATGTTAACAAGAGAAAGCGGGTAAGCAGCAACAGACTTGGGGAAAAATTAGGCAGATAATCGCAGCCCCTATTGCATACTGACTTAAACGCATAATTCTTTTTATTTTATTTTTTATTGCAAAATTGAAAAAAAAATTGACGGCTGTATTGTAGTTTTTCTATATGATATTAAAATGATGTAGTTAGCCCACAACAGGCATAATTACTTTCTAAGGGCGTCACAAAATTAGACACTAGAACATCCCTGGGTCGACCAATTTGAGCGTGTTGGCGATGTTAGAGGTTCCTAATGTAATAGCTAGGATGGTTCCCCGTGGGTGACAACAAAATAAACCCGATTATGCAGTTACTATTTTTTAAACAAGTTTAAATTTGAGAACCCAGCTCACCTTACTTACTAGCCAATTTTTCATTTTGATAAATTAGTGGAGACTGGGTCGAGAAAACTAGAAACATCAACTGTGGACAGAAAGAGGTATCTCTCATACACGGTTGATATTTTTAGTTTTTTCGCCCCAGTCTCGGGCAATTCATCCAAATTGTTAATATACACACCGGCTCGCCTGCGCTCTCACAGTAATTTCTATCAACTTTGTTCTCTGAGGCTTACAAGAGAAGGCGAGTAAGCAGCGAAAGACATGAGGGCCAGTGAAGCAGATAATCATAGCCCGTATTGAGCACTGACTTGAGCGCATTGTTGAAAAGAGATTGACACTGACGTCTGTACTCTACTTCTTTTTATATTATTAAAATGATGTAGTGCCTCGTCGTGCCTCGTCATTAACTTCATTCGGATGGATTAGAAGAGGCGCGGCATGCTTCCATCAGCCGGTAACTCCGAGAACTGACCTGAGTTCGAGGTGTGTATGCGACGTACGGCGCAGCTGTGCGCGAAAAGACAATTTAAACAATATTGCATCCTCATCTTTGTCCGAGTAGCCCTGACTTTGAAGAGCTAGCGAAACCATAAAGAAAAAGAGCATTTATCTCGAGGCGGATGTTACAGTCGACGCTGTCTTGCACTTGCGAGACAGACTTCGCAAACGACAAATATTCCTATGCCTGCATTATTTGCTCCACCCCGGAGACCTGACACACAGGCAACCTTTCTTTGCGGAGGTTCGCCTCCCTAAAAAATAATCACAGTTTTTTAACGGACAGAAAGCTTCAAGTTCGCGGTGCCCGCCATTGCAACTGGCAGCGCGGTGGGACGAGCGAACGGCTAAGTAGGGCGAATTTGGGCCACGGCGCGGCGCCACTGGCATCGTCTTCAGCGCGCCCCTGGCCCAGCCGAACGGTCCCATGGTGTCGTCTATGATGCATGCATAATAAACGTCTTTGAGCAAGCAAAGGATTCATCTCTTCTTCCAAAGGGTGTGGTGTGGTCTGGCAACGTTCCCAATCTATGCGAGCCGTCCGAACCGCTGGTCAAGAAGATTCTGTCAATTATCCGAACCTTTCCAGAACGGCAGATTCGGGTCCGAATCTCGGTTCGGAAAAAAGTTTGTCCCATCGCTACACAGCACCTTTAAATGACAATCGTCCGTTTGTATTTTGAGCCTTATGGCTGTGTTTTTCGACATAAACGGCTTGCTCTGCCAAGCGCTCGGAGAGCAGCCAGCGGAGAGCATGTCACATCCGGCGCAATCGTGACGTAGATTGTCTCGGGATGAGCAAAGCTGTGGCGAGGCTGACGTCGAGAGGATGCCCTAGCCGTTCCAGCGAAGCGGTCGAAGCACGCCAGCGATCGGGCCACCTCAACTAAAAAAATTGCATTGCATGTATATGTTTGTACAGCCTTGATGTTGGCACGCCTCAACAGGGGACCTGTCTCCTAGCTGTAGATGAGAAATTTAGCCAGTGCAGTACAACCGCTCACCTGTATTTTTTTAATGTGCATCACGCTGCAGTGATTACACGAACGCGTGCCAGTACGAAACTTGTACAGATCGAAGCGGGCGGGTATCAGAACTCCAGTGCACAACGCAGAGGGACAATAGCGACGTCTGGGCAAGTCTGGGACAGACACAAGTGTTCCGCTGAGACAATAGTTCCTTTCCCTTTCTTCTCTTGTGCTGGCCGGAGAGCTGTCAAGATGAAGTCACGTTTAAAGCAGTCATCGTCAACTACCTGTCAAGGTTCCTAGACAGGCATTACAAACGAGGCTTCAGTGACATCCACCAGGTGCCCTTTGCTACTCGTCTAACTCGTTTTAAAATTCCTTTTCGTCTTTTTTAGTAAAATATTGGTGTGCCCTGATGTGGTACTGCTCCTTTAAACACGTGTAGACCAAAAAATGAGCGCTGAAATTTCATTGCAAAATATGTTTAAGCAAAGCAAAAAAAAAAAATTACACAAGTGCATTTAAAGGGACACTGCCCTTGTGTCAAACGGTGAACCTTGACGCATGCGGGTCAAGCTTCGCCGCTTTATGGAGGAAAGTCCGGGACCCACATCCAGATTTTCCGCCACGGACGAGTCGATTTTGCCGTCCGGCTCCGAAATCCACTTTCCGCCTGCGCGGATCCGCAAGTGTAAATGCGCCATTACACGAGCTAAGAGCAGTGGCTAACACAGGTGACCGCCTGAGTTAGTGCAACAGATTTGGAAAGGATGCTCGGTACTATTCCAGGTTAATCCCCAATTTTTAAGAAAAAAAAACCTATGCAAGAAAAAAAAAAACGCGATTCAATATTTGAAGAATGCAGTAGTCAAGGTCTAGTTCCTGTGCACCTGTCGATCGAAAGAGCAGAGAATTTTGACTTCACTCTGGTTCCATCACGCTAAAGAGCAGTGTCACTTAACGCACAAGTGTAGGTTTTGCTAATATTTGTAGTCCCAAGTTTTGGCAAGTTCATAAACTTTAAGGAATGCTTTTCTAAAGGAAGACGCGGTAGCAGATATGCTGGCTTTTGGTGGCATTCTACACGAATTAGACTTACAGGCAAAATAAACTACCAGGTGTAAAGGTGGGAGGGAGATAAGCTTTATTACAACAAGTGTTGAGCAACAATTAATTTTTCAAGCGCTTTTTTAGTACCCGTTGTCAATAGGACCCACCCTGACCACAGCTTATGTCTAAAAAGGAGGTTATGTGTTCCTTTTGCACCAAATCTCTTGTCATTACAAAAGGTAATAAATACTGTGCGCCAGTATCAAAGAGGACCCCACAGTCATTATCAAAGATGAGCTCATTTTGCGATGCAGCCACTTTTTTATTTTAGAGCGATGTGCTAACAGATGTTGGCGTCTGCTCCCAAAAGCGTCAGCAGTTGCTCCAAAGAAAAGTTTTGTCTGCTATACAAAAGGTCAAATGCCACTTCCCTCACTGTAATGAATTCACAAAATGCAAATGGTTGTACAATCAATGAATGTGAAGAGTTCCATGCAAGTTCAACAATGTCACACTCAATCGCCGACCCAATTGCGCACACAGACACACAACGTGACAGCCCGTCGGGCACTGAATGCGTCCACGAAAGCCACGGTGCAGGGCGTTCCGTCTTGCACGAGGTCTTTTGGCGCGTCGACGTTAAGTTCGTAGCTGCACAAAGACGACGACACCTTCTTACTAGTCAAAGTGGTCCTCGAGTCTGTAGCACTGTAGTCCAAGCCGCCAACAAAGAGCTTGCTGAACTGGTCGAGCTCACTCTTGCCGTCTTGTGGACCCACGACTTCCTGCGGACAAAGGTGGCTACGATCGTCATGGATGTGGCGGCAGACTAGTCGAGGGGCAACTAGAAGAAGCCGGCTGTCTCTCAAATCTTGTCCCAACCCCGCCGCTCTCTAAACTTTTTGCCCTCACAGGTCAACGTTCTTACATCTATCAGCTGACAAGCTCCATGAAGAGCGATATTCCAGAATGGTTTTCCTGTTGCCTGCACGTCAGCAAGGATGGGCCAATAGCGTTCCTAGCGCTGCTGGCGGCACCGCTTCCGCGGGCAACGGAGAGAGACTGTTTTCGAGCAACATTCTTTTCCGCTAACTTTATGCTTACTATAAAATCCATGATAGCATCACTTTTCACCGCAGGCAATATGCACTCAACGTTCTGCCGCTTCCACTCGTAAAGCGGGCTACATAGAGTAGCCAGCGCCGCTGAACGGACATGCAACGAAAGGGTGCCTTTTGGCAGCTTGTCAACAGACTTTGATCGAGTAACGTTGCTGGCCAGCAACCCTGACCATCGTTGCTTCTTCACCTCAAAATCTAGTATAACCGACATCTCAGGCCCTCACAGTACAGCGTACCATACATATATCCTCAGAAAAGGGTCAGCCATTTTGCAACGAATCCTTCGTAACCGTAACCAATAACGCCTGCGCGCCCACTTTCTACCAGAGTATGCGCAAAGCGAATCGTTGCGGGTTACAGATCAAACACTGATAGCAATTGCAGACAAATAAAAAGTGGCTTCGCAAAGGTACGGTGCCTGGAATGCTTTTCGGTGTCCAGCGTCCCATTCAGCTGGTGCTTCTAAAAGTGGTGTCGAAGTGGCAACGAACGACGTCAGTAAAGCCGGAGCTCATGATCGTCGCGGCCCCGACAGTCGGGTGTAGACATTTCGGGAAAAAAAGCGCAAGAGGCCATGAGTGTCACTGTTGTAGCGGCATTTGAACTCCCGGCTGCCAAGGCTACCACAGAACGTCAAGCTTAAGTGCGACCGGCGGCAGAACAGGCGTCTCCGCACCCAGCTCTGCCGCTGCGCCACCTCTAGGACCATGGCAGGTGACAGCGTGACACTTCCACGACGTCATCCGGGGAAAACCGAGGGACCCCGTTTGAGGATGCGTACACCGGTCGAGGTTTCGTTCCAAGCACCGCACCGTCCCCTTCAAAAGCTAACCAAGGGAGCCACTCACCCAAACTGGCGGGCCGTGCCGGCACGACGATGACTTGTTCCGGTTCAACTCCGGTTGCAGTTGACACAACTTCGTAGTGAAACTGTCGAAATAACTATGTCGTAACAACTGGCTGCTAGGACCGCTCGACCTCGTGGAATTGGACTAGGTCTTCCTGAGGTTCGTCCACGGCAGAGGGTGCGTGCCGAAGTGGCCGCACCGGGAGATTCGAATCCACGAGGGCCTGATGTTGCTCGACTTCCCGCGAAGGTGCCGCGGTCGGACCTAGAAACAACAAACGGATGGAGGCACATTAACTATGCAGCGTACAAACGCACGGGCGAGACACCTAACTTTCCATTACAGAGGTGGGACTGAATGTCGGTGCTCGTGTGGCAGATGAGGGCTAGGCATCTCTGGGGCTGATGTGGTGCACAGTTGAAGTGCTAAGGTTGGAAGCTGCTTCTACTGCCTTATAGTACCGTATCTGCACAAATATAAGGCAACCACAAATATAACGTGAGGGCAAGTTTTGAAGCCCCTACAAGGAAATAAAAAGGTTATTACTATTATAACATGAATATAAAGTTACTGGACTCGAGGGCCTAGCAGGAGTGAAAAGGGGACAAAAATCAGGAAAGTATTGTGTACATTTTGACTGCACTT
Organism: Ixodes ricinus; assembly: GCA_037355805.1. NCBI lineage: Eukaryota > Metazoa > Arthropoda > Arachnida > Ixodida > Ixodidae > Ixodes > Ixodes ricinus. Next base: position 138,717 of record JAZHYW010044947.1, on the reverse strand, counting down.
ATCATCACTGCTCGGCTCCTTTTAACTGCCTCGTTGGCCTACTTCGGAAACATGCTTGTCTGATAGTTTCTTTCTCTTCCTTGAACCAGTGCGGCAAGCAGAAGCACCAATGCACAAATGCCATAACACCCTTGAGCAGAAACTAAAAAATGAACAGGCAGAGCAAGGACTGCTAGAAGTGATATAAATGCTACGTGCCTATCCCTCTGCATAAACAAAAACCTTGTGTTTCAAGATTGCATAAGCATGACCAGCAGTCTTGGCCTGGCTTGTGTCTTGGCCTCATTTGGCTTGGCTTGAACCAGCCGGTGTCCCGTACTCCCGTGTGGCGCGTTGTGTTTTTGGCGTTTTTGCGGCCGTGTGTGTTGTACAAACACAAAAAAGACAGAGAATGCTTTCAACATTCCCTATTCCTCCCTTCACGTGGCGCAAGAACTAACAACTTTCCTCCCCAAAGCCCCCACTTATTTTCGCACCAATCTCCCGCATTCAGTCGGAGGGACGGCTTTCTCCCGAATCGAGCAACACGTGGCCGACCTCAATTCTGAATGCAAGGTGCGTTTCGGAGCCCGTAATGTCGAACAAAAAACTTGCGTTACATTCGTGCAAATACGGTAACCTTAGCCTATTGCACCGATGTACTTATGGGTTCTGAGTGCAAGCTCCTATGCTCGGTGTAAACTATTTTGTGCTAGCTGGCCAAGATCAGCGTAGCTTCCTCAGTGCGCCAATGCATCTCCTTTGCACGAAAGAAAATGAGACGCAAGATGAAGACACGTGCCCTCGCAGCAGCAGGGGCTGAAGCACCTTAGAAGATGCGCCAGCCTCGACGACGCGGCACGAAATGGTCGATGCCGAGTACAGCTACGAGCTGGACACGCTCGAGGTACTCTGCTGGACCAGCAACTCCCGAGGAAGAAACTGTAGAGCAGGGACACAATATTACCTGTAGCGTTCACTGTGCTCCACGTTAGCAACAAATTCCATGTGTCTGTTCTCGTTGTCAGTTGAGACGATCAAATTATGCAGCCAACAGAGATCCTAAACTTCACCACCAGTATCATGCCGCAATTACACGATTGTAAGTCAACGCTCCCTTTCTGGAGGTCTCTTACTCGGAAGCAGTGCTCTCCTTCTACGGAACCGCGCGTGGTGAGCGGACGCCACCACGCCTGCTCTCCTCGTACGCGGCCGGTTTGCGCCCATGTCCCCAGGCCCGTTAAAACGTCTTTCGCCAATCACGGTGTTCTATTCCTTGCCACATCTGCCCTCCTCCTCCACCGGGTTTCAACCAATAGGCAGACACGCTATAGAGCCGCTCATGGATGGATGGACGCACACTGTCTCATGGTTTGGTGGCCATTTTAGGAGAGATGGCAAAAGGCTGCGATTAAGTAACACCCAGTAACACCTTAGGTTTGGAGTTTTCGGCTTAGACCGATAAAACCCGATAAAAGTACGCCAAATCCATTTTCAGAAATTCAGTTTTAACCGAAAAAGGTCAGTTTGCAGGTTCGGCGTTTTCGGTTAAAACCGATAAAAGTAGGTCTAATCCGTTTTCTCCAATTCAGTTTTAACCGAAAAGGTCCGTTTTTTAGGGCCACGTCGAGGTGGGTGGGGAGGGAGAGAGAGAGAGGACTTTGCAAGGTAACGTTCGACATTGTGTGACGTCTTCGTGATTGCCCTCTTCCAAGGTTAAACATGCAACAAAAGAGGTCTTGGACTGGCTCCATCTATGGGGTGACACTGGAACTGCATTTCGGCAGAACGAAGGTTTTGTGGGGTTTCCAATGTCAAATGTGCGTAATACCTATAAGAAAGGCTCGTTTATAACGTTGACAAAGGTTTTTCGAGCCAAGAAAGAAAAGATAATGCACAAGAGAAATAGAAAATATGCCGAACCAACAAGTTTCCACTGCTACCTAATAGATTGCGCCAGTGTGTCCTCTCGTTGTAAGATATATTAAGAGGTTCCAAGGCTGCCTGGTTCTAAGAGGTCACAAGTGTGTGAACAGCCCTTAATAGCCACACTGCTTATAAAAAAAACCCGAGTGTCTGCTTTTCCGCGGAGCATGCGTATTGCCAAACACTGTGATCAACAATGTGATGCCAGGGATTTACAGGACAGAGATAAGGTTTTCACACGAAGATAACTTCTGTGAAGATCGTATCTCTACGGATAATCGTGTTCTCAGACCAAGTGAATTGCCATCATTTATGTGCAACGCGATGATTGGCTGTATATGTGTTCTGCAGAAAAATAGACACAAAGGCATCGTTCATAAATAGCACGACTATTACTTGAGCAAATATGGTATTTAAAAGGGGAGATGTGAGTTTTAAAGTGGCAGAAACATTAGAACCAATAAATTTTTCTGAAAATCGCTTTCCATTTTTCAATGTTGGGTCAAATCGCCAGTCTGCGGAAAATTATCACCACAGGACTGGTAAGCTTGAACCACTTCAACAATCCAAAACACTTTGGATAGTAAACATTTTAGTGGAAAACCCAAGACTGAGGTAATGACAGACGACCTATACTGTTGAAACCGGTTATAACGAATTCGATTATAACGAAATAGCGGCTACAGCGAAGCGATCACGATTTCCCACTCCCTTTGCACTTCAGTCATAACCGAAGTCGGTTATAACGAAATAGCGGCTATAGCGAAGTGATTTCCGATTCCCGTTAACTTCGTTATAACCGGTCTCGAGAGTACTCATAAAAAGGGTGCTTTCCTCAATAAAGGTTTAGCTGTGTTTGAGACGTTCTCCTTCTCTTCCTTGTCGTCGTCTGTCATTACCTCAGTCTCTGGTTTTTCACTAAAATGTTTAATATACACCAGCTCACTTGCGCCCTTACGTTCTGCTCATTGGATAGTATTTATCTATCCATGCCTAATACAGATCATAGAATTCCTTTGCCACCATTATTAGCGGAATGACCCATGCCGAAACTAATGTATTGATGTATTTTTCAATATTTGTAAACTCTCAAGGTCTGTAACAAGACTTCTAGTGTTAAAGGCACGCAATCTCCAACGACGCCAACCCATCAAACTGCTGGCCAAGCAGGCTGAAGACGTGAATGTTCAAACTCACCCACACCAGCATTCAGCTGTACAGCTAGGCTCTGTTGGGCACCCGACTCGCCCCGCATGGCTGAAATAAATCAACGAGGGTCACAAAAATATTTATTGTGCTGGGTACGATTGAGAAAATGAAACCCGGTTTTTCTTCTCACATAAGCTACACATTACAGAAAGCTGAAACTCTGCGAGAGGGTGACATTAGCGGTATCGATCAGAACGGGAAAGTTTCAGAACATGACATTACCTCTCTCAAAAAATACGAGAAGAACAAAATTGCTCTAAGCTGACATTAACGTAAGCCAACGTTACTAAACCACTCAGTTGGAAACTGCCATGGAGCCTGCTCTGAAAGAGTGGCACTGACCCGCACTCGAGAACCGAGCTAATGGCGATCCCAACGCCACCATTTCTCCCGCAGAGGCCACTCGAGGAACTGCACGTGACTTCAAATTTCGCGTAAATCGGCCATTTTGACGCCAAAACAGATACGGTGGAAGCGGTTTCAGGGTGCCACCCCGTCTCCCAAGCGGATGCGCCGCGAATTACTACCGAAGCTAGGATGCGCCTAGGTCGGGACGCGCTACCTGAAATCGCCGCTGAGACATGGTCACATAAAAACAATATTAATTGTGCCGCAAAGCCTGCCGACTAAAGACCTTAAACATAACGCGCCCTTCATTTTGTACTAAACTCCAATAAAATTTACTACAAAAGAGTTTTGTCCGTTGGTTTTTAGGCAAAAACATGCTTCCTAAAAGCTCAAGGAGACCACAGTAAAGACAAATGCTAAAGAGTGGCACTGTTATTGTATTTAGCTTGGTCTTGGAGGACGCCAGCGGCCCTGGCTTCAGCGGTGAGTTTCCCCAACTGAGTCTTCTACTAACGTTGACCTAAGCCTAACAGTCATCAAACGAAGACTTGACATTGTGGGTGCCTAAAGCACTTATTTCAGTGAAGAACACGTGTCAGCAAGAAAGAGAATATCATAATCTTTCTTGCAGACACGTCTTTTTGCATGAGGCTTGTCTACACAACCAGCTGAAATGGCCCCTACCCCGAAACAGCAGTAGCATGAAACTTGCACCTTGTACAGATCAATCAATCCATGTCTTATAGTGCACAAGAACAGCTGCCAACCACAGTTTCTCACTCTCTCAATGAATTGAGAGCAGTAAAAAGATGAAAAAAAGAAACCTCGTTACTGCATTGTTAACAAACCAAAAAAAACAAGGCATTCGCTTTCACCGACATGACCAAGGAATGTGTCTTTTTTCAGAACGTTTCCTTGTAGGTTGCCATATCGCTTGTTGCTCTTTTAACCGAACCACAGTCACCCGACTTCCGCCATAAGTTGGGTGGGCGCTTCTTCGGTACTCTGCGAAACTAAAGAGAATGAAAACGTCCACAGCAGCGTTTCCAACATGAAAGTCCCGCACCGACATCACCGAAAACGTTGCACCCAAGAAATCCGAGAGACTCACCGGAACCAGGAAGCCACACTGGCACGACGCCCGGCTGTTGAGACTCCGCCGCCAGGAAAGACTGCACCGCCGCGACCGGCAGAGTCGTCACCACGGGCTGCATCGCGATGCCCTGCTCCACCTTGCGGAAGTAGATGACCTTCACCTGCGGCTGTGCTTTGTCGGAGTTGGCGGGGAAGACCCACTGCGGTGGCCGAGTCACGACGGAATACGAGCCAATGGGATTCCCGGGGACTGCATCTTGCTGGAACTCCTTTGCAGCTGCCCCACCCAGGCCTACAAAGAATGGGTGGATGGCACGCTGATCACGCCATGTATACAAGGTGTATCAGGGCGCTATTGGGCGTAAAGAAATCAATACAGTCAAACGCCTTTATAACAAACGCCTCTACTACGAAAACGCCTGTTTAGTGAAGTAAAATAAACTTCCGGCCAATCTCCCATGTGTTCAATGAGTTTCCCAGACTACTGCAACGAATTCCTGTTAAACAAATATTTCCGTTTAACGAAGCCATTTCACGACCCCACGAAGCATAAATGACTGATATAACGAAATTTCTACGTGAAAAGTAGTCGATTTTACGTAAATTGTCAAAGTATGTAAAAGTTAAGCTAGAGAAGAGAAATACTGCGGTAGCGGCAACAGCTGAAACAACCGCCCCTGCGCCGCGCATTCTCGGTTTTGGGTTTAAACAAATTATTAGTCTATAACCTCGTGTCTAGATGGCGCTACGTGACTATGTCCCTGCATACAGGCTTTTTATGCAGCAACATAGTCAGGAAGCGCCATCTAGGCACGAGGTTGCACACTAACAAATTATTCAGACTCAAGACCGAGGACGTGCGGCGCTGCGGCAGGGAAAGTGGCATGACGAAGGCGGTGCCGCCGCCTTCATTTTGCGTGGCCACATACTTTTTTTTTTTTTGATCACACCGTTGAATACACGCCACTCTACTCCATGATGAGTTTCTTTTTAACACTCCATCCGCATAGTGCACACACTCGTTTTTTTATTTTGCATGTACGTCAATGCATTTGACGACAGTATATAAAAAGAAACATTTTTATCGGAAATCGCAACTTTCTATGCCGTCTTGGCATTTGTTTGTCCGACGCGCCGAGCTTCGTCAGATTTCTGAGGATCCCAATTTCGCTCGGAGTTCCAAACTGTTCCGCCTTGGAGCAATGATACGCGGTCGAGGAAGCGATCTGCAACTCTACCCGCGATGCCAAAATCTAAGCGAAATCAGTAGAGTTGCAGAGGAAGAAACGCGCCCGCCCTTTTCGTGCCGGACAGACGTGTAAAAGCTTCGGTCAGCTCAATCGAGAGCAGCACAGCCATTTTGAGAGCCTCCTCCAAAGGACACTTGGAGGCGCTTGCCACCGCCCAATTTAGGAAAGGCCACACTTACACAGTTGGCGAATGCCTTTGCTGCGTTATGGGGGGTCGATGTTGGTGGTTTAGCGATCGTTACGATTTATATATTGGTGAGTCAGTTAAGTTTGCTGCGTGGAAGTTTGGACAGCGGGAGATTAGTCTGCAGCAAGGAGAGCCTGCTGTCTCGGCTCTAGACGACAAACTTTCCCAGTCTCGGTACTGGTGATACGACCGCTAGCATGGTGTCTTTAAAATGCGTACACAAACCCGTGCCAATACAATTTTCGTTTAAAGAAAGAAAAAGAGATGATGGTCGAGCCCAAGGTGCCTGGACTTTGCAGCGCGAGCTGTCGCCCCACGTGTTCAGCGCTGCGACGTGCTAGCAGATTCTGCCACCGTTCCCCCTTTTGATAAGTGAATTGTCGACGTACAAAACCTCGTTTCTGATGTCGCTCCTACTATATTAGGCGCTATACGGTTTCCTAAAACACCTCGAATGTTGCGCAGATACGTCAATATGCGAAAATCCAAGTTTGGTTTCGCACAATTTTTTGTGCTCAACTACTACAACCCAGTTAGCTTCACTACAAAAAATTTTGCCAGTCTTTGTTATGAAGGATTTTGACTGCGTGAAGAAGCCAACGAACGAAATGCAATTAATCTTTCCACGAAAGTGCCTTCAGGTGGTGCATTTTTCATACTCAAACTTGGCAAGGGTAGGTTTTGTGGGGAAAAAGTGCAAGGAAAGAAAACCTTGTCATTTCCTATGCGTGAGAGGAAAGCAAGATGCAAAGCATCCTATTGATGCTGCCACTTGCATATAGCACCACACATGCTCCAATCTGTTTTAGTGTGTCCATCTCCAAGAAGAAGCTTTCAAGTCTTTATGCCGTGCAGTGCCATGCGTGCCTAGTGGCATCAGCTGGATGCTGGGAAAGTAGCACCATTGCCTTCCCCGCCTGGTAGACGGACACAGATGGACACTAACACAGAAACGACCGAAACCACGCAAGGCGATTGGCTGATAGGTTTCTGTTGACACGGCGATTTCCATTTTGGTCCTTCCAAATTTTCGACGCATTAAAAGTTTTGTTTTTAATATTTCGCACCAAGATTGCTATGGAGCATCGTCCCATTGAAAGCGTTCCTAGGCCGTATAAGGCCCGTTCACACTCTTGCAACCGAGTACGACCGAGAGAGACCAGACCGGTTTTAAGCCTTTTGCAACTTCTTAGCACTGGATGCAGCTGCAGCGGAGCTGGTCCTAAGAGATCGCAAGAGGCTTAAAACCGGTTTGGTTTCTCTCGGTCGTACTCGGTTGCAAGAGTGTGAACGGGCCTTACGTCTTTGGCGCCGTGCATGCAATCAACTAATCAATCGTGCTTATCTCCACCGATTTCTGACAGGGATGTCGTTCTTCTTGCATACTTTAACACAGAAAATTAATTATTCTTCGATGCCACCAAGCGTTGACGCCACACGTAGTGGTGGCGCAAGGATGTGCCCTAGTTTCGCGAGTGCTTGCGTAACGTGATCTAGGTGTACGAGAAATGCCTTCATAAGGCAACCCACAGTCGGGAATTCGGGTCAGCTCGCCAAGGCCGGAGAAGTCGAAGACTAACTGCTCACTGCCCAAACCAAAATGGCAACCGTACGCACGGTGCCACTTCCCGGGATTTGGTGACTTTGCTAGAAACCAGACGTTTGCAACGGCGACGTGTCGCGCAAAAAGCTATTGGCGATTTTCGTCGAACGTTTTTCAACCCACTTTCACGGCTCGGTTTTAGAGAGCCAGGCACCGTGAAAGATCACGTTCGCCTAAAAAGAAGCTGGCAAGCGAACAAGCCGCGACAACTTTCTGGTAGTCCCCAAGGGTCGCCGAAAGGATGACAAAAATGGGACATCTGCAGCAAGCGCTCGATGCCTTCCAAGGCATTATCAAAGACGGGAATCTAGCACCGGAGGCGGAACGACCGCAACTCATCCCTGACAGTCCCCTTCGACCAGCGACCGTAGGAACGGAAGCTCTACGCCTCAAAAGCAATCGAATTACGAGGTCAACTGTAGTCTTTGCTGCGATCCAAGTCGGCACAAAATGGAGTGCACGAGCGATTCCTTCGCCACAGTGGGCGTAAAGGCTGAATTTCACGGCCTTGAAAAAACCTAAATTCGGAAAAATAAAACAAAATGAAGCGTAGCTACGTACCTGTCTCAGCGGAAGGCGCCGGATCGGCGACTTCCGTCGGATCTTGAGGCTCTGCGCACAAAGGTGGTTCCAACATTCAGAATGGCACCTAGCCGTGAAATGATACGGAGACAACAGACCGATTTTCACGGCCACCGCTGCGTTGCCACGTTGCTGGACCTCTTGGGAAACCTGCGGCTCTGCAAAGGACGAGGTGGAATTCAAGCTGTTGCCGACGGTTGAATGTCAAAATTGCTAATCTAATGAAATACAGACCTGGATTTGTGTGGAATGTAACCTTTGTCACGTCCATGGGATCTGGTGGTGCACCTGGAGGGAAAAACAATATGAGACGAAACATAACATTTTGACAACATGTTCCCATTACAGAAAGAAATGTCATTGAGAAGATACCTTTCGTAAGAGCTGGCACTGGGTTCCCAGGTTCCCAAACTTCCTCGTAACATTCTGGCTCTGTGAGTGAAGAAGAAACCGAGACCATTTTTAATAAAGGTAACGCTTTGTAAGGCCCAGAGTAAAAAAACAAAACAAAAAAACAAGCACCAATTTTAGGACAGACCTGATTTAACGGATACAAGATGGCAGCTAGGCTCTTCGTCCTGCTCAACATATTCCGGTGGCTCTGCAAATGCAGCGACGGAACAGCAACAGATTAGCTTATGCTATAACACCGTGAAAACAATACTATTAAGAGATCCTAGAAGGAAGCTAGCTTGAAATGCTAGGAGATGTTTGGCTTCTGCCGAGATCCTAAGGAGGGAGGCACATGCCTAAGCTTAACAGCTACGATGGACATACTCCTGGATGCGCTTTAGTAACAAGAATTTCAAGAACGGTCCCAAGGAACGCTTTAGGTTATGCCGAAATGTAAAGAAATAAAGCTAGAACAAACTGTGCTCTAATTTTTCATACATTAAGAACTACCGTGAAATGTGCCAACAAAGAGGACAGTTCTGCTCAATCCTTTATAGATCTGGGGGTTACAAAGACCTTTGGAGCAGTCAGCTCTTTTAAAATACAGGTTTTTATTTTTGTACTGTGTATAAAAAGATAATTGGTGCAATAATCACACAAACTAGCTATTGTAGAAATGAATTGGAAACATAGAGATCAGTTTTCTTAATTATATAGAATTGAAGCATATACACTGCATTAATCTCTACAAAGGAAGATAGCTCTACAATGCCTAGCATTTTCATAAGCGGATTAGAAATAGGGTATTCTACTAGTATAACCCTGATTCGGCCAAATTTAAAAAAATATTTTTCGTGCCATAACTTTATATGATGTGGCTTTCTGCGAGTACATTTCTAAAAATGAGACTCACAGTTTTCCATCTCTTCGTAAATTATTCTGGCTCCTGAAGTTATAATGTTATTGGATAGTAACAATGACCTGGTTCAAAAAAAGAGCTATAGGACTGCAAACATCTCGGAAGAGCTGTACCAGAGCACTGTTGTTTGTGGTCCTTCTGTTTCACCTTAGAAACCTCGAAAGTTTGCAGTCCTTTTCCTGCTCCGTTTTAACACGAAACAAGCTACAACACCCTGCATGTAAACTGGTCATCTGGCAACACACCCGTCTTGATAGTCACAGCTGCCATCGTGCCATTGCCACTGGAACCATCCACCCCTGGAAGAGAAGATGGCAAGAGGCTACAATTAATAAAAAGTTACACACTGGAGATTATGCTGCCATTAAAGGAGTACTCCTGCCATTCTTTGAGCTACCCCAACTAACTATATATTCCGATTCACATGCCTTTACCCTTTCTGGTATGCTATTTAGTATCGTGAAATTCGGAATAGTTATTGTGAAATCGGCAAGTGAAAATGATGCCAATACAAACATTCAAATATACCCGAGCTTTTCAATGCCCAGATGTCGGGGGAAGGCAGGCTTGCAGGTCGAGCAGGCAGTCTACAAATGGACTCATGCCAAGCACTTATTACGTGCTGCTGCGTGGGTGCACGAACAAGCTTCCAAAGCATTCATTTGAGAAACTGCTTGTAATCAGTTGGCGACAAAGTCTACAGCCCCGAGAGTGAACCCCTGCCTTCCACTGACTGTCACTTTTTCATTGTTGCCAATACAAGCACCAAATTGTAAACTCAAAAACTTAGCGGAAAAAACAAAAACAATTGGCCCAATATTTGGGTTACTATTTCAGCTATGTTTGTTGGTGTGTTCAGCATATTTTCAGGCAAATTGGGGAGTATGAAGGAAACGCTGGAGAACCCCTTCAACACCACAGAAGAGCTTTGCCATCATTAATAGCGAAATGATCACGCTGATGGCAATGTGCGTTTTCAGATAAGATTGAACAACCATGTCCAATGACCATTTTTAATTTTCAGGAAAAAAAATATGTTGCTGGCACCACGACCCTCAAAAAATTAAACCAATCCTTGTTTAAAACAAAAAAAACTTTCAGCCTTTCCACTCTGGTGAAGAAGGAAGAGCAGCGGAGCTGTAGCTTCTGTTCTCGGCGGTGGCTTTCCAGGCGAGCGATCTGCTCTTCTTTCGCAAGGAAACTCTGAAGCGCTCGACGCAGTGGAACTTTAGGCGACAGCGGCCTCGCGGCGGTGACGAAACCATTCGCGCTGCTGCACGTGCCAGGATTTTGTTTTGGGGCTTTGACAAATGCGTTGAGGGGGGGGAAGAGAGGTCCCAGCAAATGGAAGATTATAACTCATTCCGCTCTCGCTTCCCCCGAGCGAGCGACAGCGGCAAGCGGACAACCGGCAAACACAACACTCTGTACAGCTACCGCCATCTATGAGTGACGGCGGCAACCAGAGTTTTGTGTCGACATTTCTTTGCGGGAGACACGATCCTGGGGAAACTAGCCCTTAACAGCTCCGCTGTAAAAAAAAAGTTTGTGTTTGAAAAAATTTGTAAGTACCCTACTCAGTCACGTGCGCGTTTTGCATATTGCGCGATGTTGCCATTTCGGGTGGCTTCCCTAAAAAAACTGTTCTGGCTACGGGTCTAGAAATATTTACTGACAAATTAGGCATAGGAAGGATTCACAAAAAGTATTAATCACCGACTATTAGGGTCGTTATTTTGAGAAATAAAATCGCAAATACGGCACATTGCACAATACACGCTCTGGATTAAAGATTTTTTTCTCCGTATCTATAAAAGTTAAGGTCTTCAAACTTTGCCAGAGTGTTGCCCTGTACATAGTTCATCTTTGCATGAAATATTGTTGTCCTGGTTAGCGGGAAATATTTACAAGAATTGCTCACACAGGGGCAGTCAACTAAATATAACATTATTTTGAAAATCATTTAAAAAAAAGGACATCTTCAATATTCTTTAAACTCTCCAAAATTAATGTTTACAATATGTAATATAGTCCGTTGCCACTCAAGAAGGTAGGGCGAGGGTAAGACGGGCTGGGGAGGAGGAAGCAGACGGAACGCTGGACAAACGAAGGGGAAACCTCCTTCTCTCTTTAGCATTCCGTCTGCTTCCTCCTGCCCGGTCATCCTTTCCCTCGCCCTGCCTTCTTGAGCTTCCACGGACTATGACAGATTCTGCAAAAACATAATGCAATATTTGTGTGGCTTTGAAGCTATAAAGCGAGAAATATGGACAAATTGATGCTGACGTGGTTGCCATAAATGGGGCGTGCAAATACCCATTCTTTATAATTTCATTATTATTAAAAAGTGATAAAATTGCTACGTGGTAGTCAAGAAAAGACGAATTGACAGCACAGAGGTGGACGGTAGATTTGAAGGGAACATTCCTAATACATTTTCATACAACCGACCCAAACATGCCCATGGGCCGGAGCGATCGAGGTGCGCCACCCTGTAACATGCTTCGCGGTGCCTGTTTCAACAGCCGGCGTACAGCGTCTCCGTCTATGCGACGTAAAGGAAGCGATCGGAACGACTTTGCAAACAGATCAGCCTACAACCTTGGCGGTAACATGATATAGGAGGTAGGACGCGGCAGAACCTGAACCTGCGCCGCCTGTGAGCAACAATAGATCCGCCGCCGTGGAGGGTCGCACAACGCCAAAAAAACAAAAATACTGCAAAAAAAAGAATTCTGGTTGACTGAGATTGTTTGTATTAGGCATTTTCAGATAGCATTGAACGACCATGTCCGGTCGACATTTTTTATTTTTACCGAACAATATATTTTACTTGTGCAACCGCAAAAACATATTCAAACATTTTTTGCAGAAAATAAAATTTCTCTTGAGGAAAAAAGTCACAAAGTTGCTGTCGGTATACGAGCACGTTTTTGCGACTTGCGTGAAACCGTCCTTTTGGATATTTCTTAAAGAAAAACTGCTGTCGTCCTAGGTTTAATATTTTTTGTGCAAAAACTGTACATAAAATAAAAGGAGGTACTAAACACGTATCATCGATTACTAACCAATTCAGAGCTTTATGGATCCAGATTTTAAAACATTGGAAATTGAAATTTTTTAACATGTTCTGGACGCGTTTGTTTAATATTGACATAAATTGTCATTGAAATTGAAATCGACTACCTTCCTAAAAAAATACACTGAAATGTAGACAGGCTACCGATTTTGCAATAATTGGAAAATCAGTTTAAAATGAAGGCCATCTTAATTTTTCTTCTACTTTTCACAGATCAAGGCTCATATAATCTGTCCAATCAGGCCCTTCAAAAATGCTTTGCAATATTTTTGTATTTTTGAATTTAAAGAAGGCTAAATATACATAATTGCCGTAACGGGAGTACAGAAAGATAGGACGTTGCTGATTTCAAACAAGGGCAAGCAAGGGGTCGAAAAATGTAGGAAGTCTGTGAAGAGAAAGCACTGTGACAGGAGTTCGTGAAAAATAAGAATTCATACAAAAGATTACAGGTGAGTTTGAAACCGAAGTTTCAAACGACCGAAACTCATCCCCGACATTCCCACTCGACCAGCAAACGTAGGAACGGGGGCTCTACGCCTCAAAAGCAATCGAGTTACGAGGTTACCTGCAGTCTTTGCTGCGACCCGACTCGGCATATACATGGCGTACACGAGCGATCCCTTCACCGCGGTGGGCGTGAAGGCTGAATCTCACGGCCATAAAAAAACACCTAAATTGGGAAAAATAACATAAAATTAAGCGTAGCTACGTACCTGTCTCCGCAGGAAGCGCCAGATCGTCGACTTCTGTCGGATCTTGAGGCTCTGCGCACAAAGGTGGTTCCAACATTCAGAATGGCACCTAGCCGTGAAATGATACGGAGACAACAGACCAATCTTGATGGCCACCGCTGCATTGCCACGTTGCTGGGCCTCTTGGGAAACCTGCGGCTCTGCAAAGGACGAGGTTGAATTCAACCTGTTGCCAGTGGTTGAATGTCAAAATTGCTAATCTAATGAAATACAGACCTGGATTCGTGTGAAACGTAGCCTTTGTCACGTCCATGGAATCTGGTGGTTCGCCTGGAGGGAAGAACAATACGACGTGAGACGTAACATTTTGACGACATGTTCCCACTACAGAAAGAAATGTCATCGAGTAGATACCTTTTGTAAGAGCTGGCACTGGGATCCCAGGTTCCCAAACTTCCTCGTAACATTCTGGCTCTGGGAGTGAAGAAAACGAGATCATTTTTAATAAAGGTAATGCTAAGGCCCAGAGTAAAACAAAACAAGCACATATTTTAGGACAGACCTGATTTAACGGACACAAGATGGCAGCTAGGCTCTTCGTCCTGCTCAACATATTCTGGTGGCTCTGCAAATGCAAGGACGGAACAGTAACTTATTAGCTTATGCTAAAACACCTTGAAAACAATACAGTAAACTTTTGTTAATTCGACCTCGACAGTACCTTGAAATTTGGTAGAATTATCCGAATGATCGAATAAAAAAGGACATATAAACAGTTAAAATTAAACTTCCTTTTACTGTCCAAGTACTCACGGATGGTCTGCCATCTGCGCTTAGAACGCGTGTCCAAAAGCATGCTCCGGAGAGCAATGTAACTAAACGTCAAGTCACCAAAAAATCGCAAAATAGAAAAGAAAAAAAAAAAGAAATTTTACGAGCCAACTTTGGCGCCGAGCAGCCAGACCGTCAACAACAGAGAAAAATAACAAAAAAAAAAAAGGAAAAGAGAATTTGCGCTTTTTGGCGCGCAAGATGGACCGCACACGATGCTACAGAAAAGCGCTTTGAGAGCGCGCGCTGTCTCCGCGCCCGACCACGTGCTATGTTCTCCACACTACTCCACGCCAGATTGGTTGTGCTGGCTCGTGTCATTCGCTACGGTCCATCTCAACGGCGTAGAAGAGCAGGCGCATATTTGCATACGTTCCGTTTTGCAGCAAAGGGCCCGTGTTTCGCCGTACGTTGGTGGTTTTTCTGCCGTGGTGCCGTGCAACGTGAGCCCGCGCGCATTCGCTCGGGACGAATTATCCGATGCGGAGTCTTCCCGAGTTTGAACTATCAAACTTTTCCTCCCATAGAAATGTATGGGCGCTCGCTGGGACTTTTGAACACGATTGAATAAAACGAAAAGTCAAATTAACCGAGGTCGAACTAACGAAAGTTTACTGAACTATTAAGAGATCCTAAAAGGAGGCTTAGCTTGAGATGCTACGAGATGTTTGGCTTCTGCCAAGATCCAAAGGAAGGAGGCACATGCCTAAGCTTAACAGCTACGATGGACATACTCCCTGCGATGCGCTTTAGTAACAAGAATTTCAAGAACGGTCCAAAGGAACACTTTAGGTTATGCCGAAATGTAAAGAAATAAAGCTGGAACAAACTGTGCTCCAATTTTTCCTACATTAAGAAATACCGTGAAATGTGCCAACGAAGAGGGCAACTCTGCTCAATCCTTTATAGATATGATGGTTACAAATATCTTGGGAGCAGCCAGCTTTACAAGCTTTTTTTTTTTGTACTGTGTATAAAAAGATAGTCTGTGCAATAATCACACAAACTAGCTATTGTAGAGATGAATTGAAAACATAGAGATCACATATTTCTTACTTATATACAATTGAAGCATTAAATAAACTGCCTTGTTTTACTTTAATACTATACTACAAAGGAAGACAGCTCTACATTATTAATGCCTAGTGTTTTCAAAACCAGATGAGAAATTAGGTATCATACTACGGCAGAATAATTGTTGCTACCAACCCCGATTTGGCAAAACTTTAAAAATATTCTTCGTGCCATAACTTTATAAAATGCATCTTTCTGCGAGTACATTTCTCAAAATGAAACTCACAGTTTTCCAACTCTTTGTAAATTATTCTGGCTCCTGAAGTTATAGTGTTATTGGATGGCAACAACGATCTGGTTTAAAAAAAGAGCCGTCCGACTGCAAACTTCTCAGACCCTCCCACTGCATGTTGTCTGTGGTCCTTCCATTTCACCGTAGAAACCTCGCATGTTGGCAGTCCTTTTCCTGCTCCGTTTTAACCCAAAAAAGCTACTACACACTGCATGTAAACTGGTCATCTGGCAACACACCCGTCTTGATAGTAACAGCTGCCATCGTGCCATTGCCGCTGGAACCATCCACCCCTGGAAAAGAAGATGGCAAGAGGCTACAATTAATAATAAAGTTACGCACTGGAGATGATGGTGCCATTAAAAGGAGTACTCCAGTTATTCTTTGAGCTACCCCAACTAACTACAGTCGAGCCTGGTTATATATCACACCCAGGTAATTCGAATTATTGTTTACATCCAACAGTTCAAACATTCCCTTGAAAATCACATGCAATTGTATAGGAGTGTTGTTTTTCTGTATCGAACTCCCATGGCGGGGACACTGGATATAGCGAACAAAACACAAGGGCCCCTGGCTTCTCCTGCGGTCGGATTGCGCCCGGGGGGGGGCACGTAGCTCGCGTTGCAGGGCTGGCAGACCGCCAAGGCAGCATACGCACACGTCGCACGGAGATACGCAGTGAAACATTAAAATATACCCGCGCCTTTGTAGCGTGAGCCACACTGGCCGAAGTTGAGCAGTTTCGTGTGGCTCCCAAAGAGCCGTGCTGCGCATGCGCGAGGAGCAGTGACGTCACACGGCGCACAGCTGGCGTGCCGGAGCCGCCGCCGCTGCGCGCTCCGCCGCCGCCGCAAGGCGCGCCTCGCCGGTCAGCGCATTCCAGAGGAGTGACGAAATAGCAGCGGCAGACGCACTGGCGCTGCCGCGTGCCCAGCTGTGCGCCTCCGTTGCGCAGTAGCCAAGTCTGACGCTGCACTAACGTCGACCCATCAGACTGTTGTCCACACGAGATGCGCATGCCAGTCCAGTGTTCGCCGAAACAGTTCCGCACTGCCGGGTGGCAAAGTCATACCACACATCCGAGACGAAACACGCGAGACATAATCAATACAGCAAAAAAAATATATATAAAAAAATTGTAAACAAGCCATCAATGACATAGGTGTGCATCCAGCCTGTCCCGCAGCCCACAAAACACCCAATGTGTGGGCTCGAAAGTAAACATTTGAGAGAAATATCTCTCGTTGGAAAAACAATAAATAAAGGACGACAACCGACCCTATCTCAAAAATAGGGACCCTACGTTTCAAGGCCTGCTTGGCTCTTCTTCGGGGGCAACATGGCGACGGCCGTCGAGGTGCCTAGGGCGAAGAAATACACGCTCATCTCAAACGGAGAAAAAAAAAGGAAGAGCAAACCATCTGCACCGATCTAAAAAAGAATGGGTATAGGAGCCCCTTTATCCACCGTGTTGCCCGTCGTCGAGCCAGATACTGCCAACACCAGCAACCATGAGCGGGTATGCAGCCTCGCTCCACCACGTGCTTCTGCGTACCCTACGCTGAAGCGCTGGCAGGCGTGCTAGCCAAAGAAGGAATCAACATGGCCCACGAGTCGACCTCCACGCTTGGACGGCTCCTGCCCCAACAAAAAGATGGTTTGCTGAAAAGAAAGATACCGCTCTTCAACGGCCGTCGCCCTAGTCACCCCGAAGAAGAACCCAGCAGGCCTCGAAACGTGGGGTTCCAGGTTTAAGGATTTGGTCGGTTGCCGTTCTTTATTTTGTGGGTTCTCCTTGGAAGTCTCCGCGTCTGAATTTTGTAAGTTACAGAAAGCTTTAAGCTGCAGGAACAATCGTCATGATTACGTACCTGCCCCCACGGGAACCTCCTCGGTGCAAACTTCCGTCGCGTCTTGCGGCTCTGCACACACAAGTGGTTCCAAAGTTTAGAAGGGCACCTAGCCATGAAACGCCACAAAGACAACAGACCAATCTTAACGGCCACCGCTGCGCCATCGTGTCGTTGGGTCGCTTCGGAAACCTGCGGCTCTGCAGAAGAAGACCACGTGCAACAGATTGAAGGCGATTGAACCTCAAAAGTGCCAGGTTAATGGAGTACAGACCTGCATTCATGTGGAATGTGACCTCCGTCGTATCCATGTAATCTGGCAATTCGGCGGGTAGAAGGAAAGAACAAAAAATGATGTGAGACGCAACATTTAGATGACGGGCACGGATCTTACGGGAAAACACCGGAGGACTGCCCACTTCTCTTTCGCCGAAAATTCGGTTAATCTAGACGTCGGCGCTTGTCCGGTCAAATCGGGCGCTTAACGTACCAGGTGTGATCAAAAAGTTCTGGGACCAATTTTGTAGCGCAAAAGAGAGGGCAGCACAGTGTTAATCACGCAGCAGTCGAAGGCAGGAACCTTTCTGCGTCATTATGCCAAAGGGTGTCACTCTGTGAACATTTGAAACTGCGCTACGCGAGTTTGTTTGACCACATGCACGAGCGCAATGGCGATCTCTCCATAGACCGCAGACCAAAGTGAGAGCGAATGTCAATTTTACATCAAAGTCGGCAAATCCGAGACAGAAACCTCCGAAATTATTTAGAAGGCTTATGTCAAAAAGCAGCCAGGTGTGCAAGTGTTTTGAGTGGCACTTACGCCACAGGAATGGTAGAAGGTCGCCGACGTCAAGGAGAGGTCGAATGAGGTCGCCCTACCGCTCTTTGACTTCCAGCAATGTTCTGCCGTTCCTGAAGCGTGTGTGCCCCTTAAAACACTTCGTGAAATTCGCTGCTTTTTGTCACAAGCCTGCCGAATCATTTCAAAGCTCTCCGTTTTATACTTGTCGAGTCTGACGCAGATTTGATGCTCGCTCTCGTTCTGGTTTGCAGTCTATGGTGAAATTGTGACCGTGCACGTGGTCACAAAAACTCGTGTAGCGCAGCTCCAAACATTCCGAGAGCGACGCCATTTGGTATAACAAAACACAACGGTTCCTTCCTTCAACTGCTGCGTGAGCATTACTGTGCTGCCCTCTTTTTTTACGCTACAAAATCAGTCACGGAACGTTCTGAACACACCTTGTATAAATTACAGAATTCCCCAGATTGGGAAATGTTAATTGGGGGCTCTTAAACCGAATGGGTGCTTCCACGGTATTTTACGCTAGGTACAAAAAGAAGCCTTATCGGCAACCTACCTTTGGTAAGAGCAGGCACTAGGCTGTTAGGTTCCCAATCTACCCCGTAGAGTTCCGACTCTGCGAGCATAGAAGAAAGCAATATTCCTTTTAACAGAAATCGTTTAGAAATTCAATACGTCCTAAAAACAGGCATAAATCCAATGACAGACCCGACTTGACGGACGCAGGATGGCTGCCAGGCTCTTCGTATTGTTCGACATAATCTGGTGGTTCTGCAAGTGGAGCGATGAGACACCGAAGTTTTAGCTCGCACTCAAACGCAATAAAAAGACTACTACGACAAGCTAAAAGGTGGCCTAGCTTAAGATGTCTGAGTTATGCCAAGGAGGGGTTTCAGCTGTCCTGCCTGCAATGCGAGGAACCTGCCTTCCGCAACACTTTGGCGTATCGTGCATGTCGAGCATGCGTGCATGCAGACAAAGCACGGCAGAGGCATGGAGCACGTGCTGAAGGATGGGCAAAAGACATGCCCTGCCCTTCTCACTCTATCCATGATTATCACGAAAATGGACCCCATAGGAGGCAATTTAGGTCATGCCGGAATGTACGCAAAAAAGCTAGAAAACTTGGAAGGGTCATGCTCATATGTCACTTACATTTAGCATTTCCCTTTCGATCTTTTTCTACTTAGCCTCCCATATAACATTATCTTTAAAAAAAGAAAAAGCCTCGAAGGAGACGAAGCAAAAGCTAGCTTGAACTCCTTGACGAAGCTGCGCCCCCTCTGCCGTGCTACGGCACATCAGCAGTTGCGGCGTGTATGTAATGGCTATTGTGACACGTAATTTGTGTGAATCCTCACCCTTCTAGAAATAGTGACTAGCGGTTTTTGTCCCGGTGTAAATGAATATAGATATCCTCAAACTATAACGGTGTCCAATTGTAAGAATTTGTGTTAGAAAAATGGAGCCACGGAAGTGCAGAAATCAAAGCCGCCAATGCACTGGATCACTTCTCGTAGGACGAGTAACTTCTCAAAATTACTTATCGTTCCCATTCCCCAGACTGACGAAGAGATGCCTAGAAGTGGGTGCAACAGTCCGTCCTATATGGGTCGTGTTTGATCGTATGAACCTCAAAAGTCAGCAGTAGTTTTCACGCCACGTTTTCACCCGACATGAGCTGCTACATAGTGTGCAAAGTGCTCATGCAGCAACGAACCTGTCTTGATAGTGTTGGCTGAAGTGGTACTCTCATCACTGGATCCACCCCAGCCTGCAAAAAGAGATGGCAAGAGGCTTTGTGAACACAGAGTGACCTCCTGGAAATTAAGATGCTGTTAGGGGCCAGTTCTGAGCACACAAGTGCTCTGCCACCAGTGTTGGATGGAGTTCATCTAAAACATACTTTTACGTGAACTACAAAGTAAATGGGAGCTCATGCACTTCAAGTACGGTAGCAAGTACACAGAGTGCAACATACTTGAAGTAAACTACTATAAATACAATGTACTTTCAAAGTAACTTTATAACACAATCTTTTGTGATGTCACTATATTCCCATAGTTTTTGTAAAATGGTACGCATTGCCCCAGGTGCATCAGTCATTTTCAGAAACGGCAGCAAATATTGAATAAAGTCAAGTGGGCGCAGATACTAGCTGTTTTACTCTCGCTGACAAACTATTTAACAGAACAAACTCATAAGGCACTTGTATCTTCTTATAGCTGCCGTGACTTCACCGAGAGAAATGAACAGACAACATCTTGAAAGACGACAGCGCGTTTTCACGCAACAATATGCCATTTTGTTCTTTTCGAACTTCGGGAATGTGCTTTGAAGTCGGGAGTTGTATTGACCTCAGAAACTATCAGAACAAATGAAAGACGTTTACCCACTTCCTGTAACGCCGAATTAGAGCGCAGCTCTTGAGGAGGAGGAGGGGAGGGTATGCCCCTCCTCCCTTCCCTCTGTCACGTGATGTAACATGACCCTTTGTGACGTCACATGACCCTTGTGACATCTCGTGACCTATGTGGCCCTTGTGATGTCACATGGCTCTTGTGACGTCATATGACCCTTGTGACATCTCGTGACCCCACGTGGCCCTTGTGATGTCACGTGACCCTTGTGACGTCTCGTGACGTCACGAGGGTCATGCGACGTCACGGTTACACCGACGGCGACACCGATGCCGCCCAAGCCGGAAACAAGCGCCTAAGAGGTGCGCTCTAAAAATTTGATGACCAACCAGCTCTACAAGAGTGCGAGAACTAAGATATCACTACTGTCCATGATGACCGAGAAGCAATTCGGACGAGAGTCATATTTGTGCGACTGCTGCCCCAACTTCGTCGTCGTCTGCAACAGGTGACAGAGCTCATTCATGAAACGATCTTAAGACAAAACTCAAGAACAAATCCGTATTCACGAAGCAAAATGATGTTGCTGTTGCTGACCTATGTCGGCATCTTTCAAACAATGGCTCAATTACTTTTGCTGAGGGAAATTTTAAAGGTTTCCAAAACTTCCTCAATAATTTTTTTCTTTTTTTGGCTTAAATTTGTTTTTTAAATTTTGCATCTTTATTATGTCTTTTTTAATCATTTAATTTGTTTTAACTGTTTTCTTGCTTGTTTCTATTAAATATTGGTGTTTGTGAAGTCCTACTTCAATCTGCTTCAGGTTGAAGCAGAGAGATGAGCTCCGATATTTGGTTTTTATACCGCTTGAAGTACAATGTACAGTTGGGAGCAAAAGATTGCGGGGCACAGCAGCGCGTGCTGAAATGCATCGCCGCGCCGTGCAACGGCGAGCCGCCGCATTAAAAAGCCGCGCCTTGCGCATGCGTGCCCTTCATGCTGGCAGTCATGTCTCTTTCGCTCGCTTCTGCCCGACTCACTCCTGATAACCAAAGTCGGCGCCAGGGGTGCTAGTTGCCGTTTCGCTGGCTATGATGCCTCACGTCCCCTTCCGCTGCCTCAGCAGCCGCGCTGGGTGACAAAGCACCTCGTTACTTCACCCCGCGAGCTCCGTCACAAAGCGCAGCGGCTGAGGCGGCTGAAGCAGACGCGAAGCATAACAGCCAGCGAAGCGCTAACTTGCGCCTTGGCGCCGACTCCTGTTATCAGGAGTGCGTAGGAAAGAAACGAGCGAAAGAGACATGATAGCGAGCATAAAAGGCGCGCATGCGCAAAGCGCGGCTCCTTAAAGGGGTACGGAAACCAAATTCTGGAGCTCATTTCTTTGTTTCAACACGACGCAGGTAGCAGTAGAACCACAGAAACATAAAAATGACGCTAGAAAACGCAAGAAAACATATTTTAAAGTGAATTAAACGATAATCAAAAACCACCTGGTAGTTGGTTATGAAGCTTCAATGGAATGTCGTGACGACAACATGCCTCTGAAAGCAGCGCCACAGCGGTATGTCCACTCACTGGTATAGATTGCCTAGGCCTGAACGTCTTGGTGGAAAAGTTCGAAAAATTTGGAGCGTTGCCATGGTTGCCAGATCATGTTTATGTGTGTTTCAACTTTTCGTGATATTAAATTCACTAAATTCTACAAAGTGCACAAAATATTGTTGTAATATAATATCATAGTAATGAATGAAATGTTCCGCTTTGTTTATAAGATTTCGTATGTTTGTCGAGAACGGTAACCAGGCATCGCGGGAAAATTGGTTTCGGTTCCGGATTACGACCAAAATAGGCATGCTTGGTGCACGTGGAAATACAAGCGCATGTTTTCATCGCCCGGGCGGTTCGGCGACAGTCGGTTGTGGGGCAGGCGGGTTGAAGAGACTTTCTTGAGCACGAGGAACCTCCGATAGGCATGCTTGGTGCACGTGGAAATACAAGCGCATGTTTTCATCGCCCGGGCGGTTCGGCGACAGTCGGTTGTGGGGCAGACGGGTTGAAGAGACTTTCTTGGGCACGAGAAACCTCCGGCGTTGCCGGCGGGGTCATGGCAGTGACCACCGCGGCTGCCCTTGCGGCTAAACACAAGCGCGATAAGTTCCTCGTGGATTTCGTCAGGCTTGGCGTCCCAGCCCGGCGGGATTCGGCGGACGTGCAGCCGGTGCAGCGGTGGGTCGACGGAGCGAGGTGACGTTTACGCGAAGATCACCTTCTCGTACTTCGGGTTTCCCGGAGACCGGAGACGTCGACCGTGCTCGCCCAAAGTTCGCAGCAGTCCGTCCCCCCGTCCCCGTCCCCCTCCGCCCGCCCGCCTCGCCGCCGCCGCCGCCGCAAGAGATCGATGCCGTACGTGCTGTTCGGCAGAAGGACATTTCATGCCCATAATTACGGTCAAAATAGCGCCAGTAGCACACCCCACACAAGTGAGTATGTTCGATTCGATTATCTTCAACGTGTGTCCACTGCGATCTAAAACTCCTTGCGCCGTACTGTCACAGTCTCCTGTACTGCATTTGTACCTTTCTAGTTAATTATATCTGAATTAGTGTTTGTTTCTGAACAATAAAGTTGCGTTGGACACCCCTGTGTTGTTTCTTTTTCATCAAATAAAGTTCACGTATACAAAACTTGCTGCCGAGAACGGAGAAACGACAGTATACGTGCGACGTTTTTCTTCGCCGGTGCCGGTACGCGGTCGAAGTTGGGACTAGCAACACATTTCATCGCTCTCGCGTCTTACGCAGCTCTGGAGAAGGAGACGAATCATTTCCTTGCCTGAATATATTTATTGCGCGCTGCGCCACATTATGAATAATACCCAGCATTTCGTTACATTTTATTTTACCGATCACCGCGAAACCGCGCAGAAACCGAGACCGTGCATTGGTTAGGCCTACGCCAACCACACCGATCAGCTCAGCTGGACCTGGGCGCGTTGAAGTAAACAAGACGAAATCTGGTTACATGCAATAACAGTACCTAAAAAAAAGTCACAGCATATCCACGTGGTGAATGATGATGAGTGGGCGAAGCTCCGGAGTGAATCGTCGGTAAACCAGCGATTCTTCCGTTAATTCGCCCACTCATCGCCATGTTACGTTAACGTTAACGTTAACCACTTGCCCCTTGATGCCATACTGTCCATTACCGTGCGTCAACCGCCTTATGCTCATGAACGGCAAACGAGGAGCGATCAGTCGTTCTTCCACAAGGTTCAGAGGAGGTAAGTGATCCGGTTTGGGTGGGTACGTGTAGCCGTAAGATACGCTCATTGGAGGCACCTTTCCCGCCACTAGCGAATCCTTGCAGCTATAGCAAATCTTGTACTCACCGCTGCTGGCAGGGAACTCGCGCTGCAGCACGGCGATGGCATTGGCGCGAGCCTGGTCGTTCTTTATGGAAGATATTGTGACTAGACTGTTTGAGAACCACAATCTATCACACACACCACAGCTATGGCCGAACGAAACGTCTAGAAAGTCTCGCTTAAACCGCGCGTCGGCACCTTCGGGCTGAGCTCGCCTGATGCGTTTTGCAGACGCCTCACGAGCTCTCGCTGCATCGGGGTCTGCCTGCCGATACGCGCGCTTTCTTGCCGCTTCCCGTTCCCTGACGTTCTGCAGATCCTCTTGGCGCCGCTGCCGTGCCGCTTCGGCTTCCCGCTCTCGTACGGCCGGATCTTGGCGACGCTGCCGTGCCGCTTCGGCTTCCCACTCTCGTACGGCCGGATCTTGGCGGCGTCGCCGAGCAGACTGACGACGCGATTCGGCTTCCCGCTCTCGCACGGCCGGATCTTGGCGGCGTCGACGCGCAGCCTGACGACATGCTTCGGCCTCTCGCTCTCGCACGGCTGGATTCTGTCTGCGAGCGCGCGCTGCCGCCGCCTTGCGCGCTCTCCGCTCCGCAGCCTTGTCTACTGCCTCCATCCAGCTAAACTACGAGCAGCGCGAGAGAGAGAGAGAGAGAGAAGTCTTGCAAAAGAAGAAAAACCAAAGTTGGAGTTACAGCCATAGGCCGAACGGTCATCGATGGGTTGGGGAAAGGGAGAGGGATAAAAGCTGATAGAAGGAAAAATTGTGAAAGGAGGGGAGGGTTGTTAATCGCCAAAGCCGACAAGCGGGGCGCGAGGAGCCACAGAAGCAGCTGAAGGAAGGCAGGCAGAGCCAAGAGGAGGGGAAACCCCAGGAAATGTCCAAGCATCTTGTCCAGTAGGCCGGGTGCGCAGGGCGCATCTTCATAGTATCCAGGCAACTCTTCATAGTATCCAGGGTGGGGCAGGATCAGCACACGGTGTCCGAGTTTTCCAAGCACTGTCACCAATCACACCAGCGCCAAGCATCCCAGTATTCCGCTCCCTCAACAGGGGCGGTCGAGCCTATTGTATGCATAAGGGACATACCGCAGAATGCTACGGAATGACATTCTTTGCTTGTGTTCGGCTGTGCTAACCACGCGATTAGCGCGTGGTAAGCCGAACGCAAAGGTAGAAATTACAAGTATGGCATTTTCTGAAAATGCCTGGCCCTTGGTATACCAAGGGTTTACAAGTTTCCGAATCTATCATTCGAATACTTTAGTAGTTGGGCGAGGTTAATCCCTGCTCATTAAAAGGAAAGGAAGAAGAAAAAAAAAACATTTAAGTCGAAGGGAGAATTCCGAATCTGATATTCGAAATCCTGATGGGGCAGGGTTATTCTCTGCCCACTATGAAGAAATAATTAAATGTCCGACGCGCGAGCGAAAGGTGCACGGCGTCAACACGGAAGTTCACTCATCGCGGTCCAAGCAAGAAGAGAAGTAGTCGGTCGGGGTGTAGCTAAAAGAAGAATAATAAAGAAACAAACAGAAAGAAAAAAGAGGTTCTGAAAATCTAACTCATTACCGGGGGAGACGGCTGCAGCTGTGTCTAACCAGCGCGGGGGAGAGCTAATGCGCATGCGCTTAGAAGGGAGTAAAATAAATAACAGCATAAAGGAAGTTATAGGAATCTAGAAGAGTTCTGTTTGAAGCCGGCGGAAAGAAAAATAACATACAAAAGAAAGAGACGCGCAAGCACTTAGGAGGGGATAAAGTAAAAACAACCAAAGGAGGGCGAATCTAGAAGAGTTCTGTTTGAAGCGGGCGGAAAGAAAAATAACACTACAAAAGAAAGAGACGCGCAAGCACTTAGGAGGGGATAAAGTAAAAACAACAGCGAGAAGATAGCAGGCGCGCCCTAGAGCACTATATAGCTCCTACGGAGCAGAGTAGCGCAATCCTTTGATCCGCGTGTTTCGCCGACAACATGGCCGACAGAGCAGCTCGGCGCGAGTCACGTGGTACTCAGGGTTCCAGGAGGCGGCCCGCCCTATGGGAGAATGCATGGAGATCGACGCAACACGGCTGATTAAAAAATAAACGGCGAGTTCACACTTTTCAAAACTAATCTGTCGTGAAGTTGGTAAAGCACTAAACACTTTATCAAAGTTTTAATAATATTGGATGCGTGTGAAAATTTTGAGAAGGCAATTTCCAAGGCAATGGCGTTTGAAGCAGACGATTTTTGCACGCAGCGGAGATGGGCTCTTTGGTTGGCCGGAGCGGGTCACGTGGACGCTGTGACGTCGTCGCGTCGTCTGCTGCATGATGCCGCTCGTGCAATTTTTAAAAACAAATTACGTCCTTACTTGGCACACAACTCAGCGCAAATGATTCGAAAATGTTCCTTTATTATGTCAAAAACTATTGTCGTTCCGTACATCTCCAGAACATTGAAGAAACAACGATTTTCTCACGTTCCCCATGCATTTCTGACCGGAGTTGGAACCTCCGGGCGTTCGCCGCTAGTCGCCGAGAGACGGCGTTCTACAGGGTGAAACAAGGAGACGGCAGGCTCTTTAAATCGACCGGAAAATTCGGTTTCTTAACCTATCGCGCTACGACTTTGTGCAGCGTTGCCCACAGATGGTGCATTTTTTCGTAAAATTTGCAAAGAACGAACTTACCTGAGAAAAAGTAAAGAAAGAAAAAGGCTTAGCTCCTATGGAAACGCAGTGACGCCACCGGTCTGCAAACAACACGGCGCCGTTTCGCACGGGAGACAAGAGATGGCGCAAGCGGTCGCGACGCCAACTGCCGCCAACGAACGAGCAGACGACGCCGAGAGCCATCGTGTTTAGCAGACAAGGAACTGCAGTTCCTTGTTGTTACCGCGCCTGTTTTTGTTTCTGTGACTGTCGCCGCCTGCGGAACGCGAGCCGCTTTTGAGTCGAAAGGATCGTCTGCTAAAGTGCCGGCTCTCGGCGCCGTATGCTCGTTCGTTGGCGGCGTTCGTTGCGCCATCTCTTGTCTCCCGTGCGAAACGGCGCCGTGTTGTTTGAAGACCGGTGGCGTCGCTGCGTTTCCATAGGAGCTAAGCCTTTTTCTTTCTTTACTTTTTCCTCAGGTAAATTCGTTCTTTGCAAATTTTACGAAAAAAATGCACCATCTGTGGGCAACGCTGCACAAAATCGTAGCGCGATAGGTTAAGAAACCGAATTTTCCGGTCGATTTAAAGAGCCTGCCGTCTCCTTGTTTCACCCGGTAGATTGCGCTACTCTGCTCCGAAGGAGCTATATAGTGCTCTAGCGCGCCCGACCTTGGAGGAGTGGGTTAAAGTAAATATAGCAAAAAAAAAAAAATCTATGCCTGCCAATTTAAAGAAAACAATTGCGGAATAAACATCTAAAGCCCGGTTCACACAGTTGCGTTTGACTGCGTTTGACTGCGTTGCGGCAGCGAGACACCAGGACATCCCTGCTGCTTATATCGCGTGCCAAGAAGATTCCTTGAATTGGATTCCACGCTTCATACGAAGCACAGATGTGCCGGTGACTCGCTTTCGGTTCTCGCCGCAACGCAGTCAAACGCACTCAAACGCAAGTGTCTGAACCGGCCTTAAGTGGTTTGAGGGCCCAGCTGCATGGGCAGTTAGCAGTCAAGAGACCTAAGAGCATCAAAACGAAAAAAAAAAGAAGGTTAAATTGAATCATGCCAAGTCTAAAGCGCCAAGAGCGAGTGCCTTTTATATACTTGAGCCTCCTACTTTTATAACATGAGCTAAGCGCCATCTGTCATCTCTACATAAAGTTAATTCCGGAACACGCCATCTCTTGAGCCATTCATAAACTAAACCTCGAAGTGGCTACATACCCACAACTAGGAGGGACAGACCCACGCCTAAGGAGCTTCGCCCCTAAAAAAAAAAAAAAACACAACTGACCGCATTCGCAAGGTTTACGACAAGGTTCACGCCACAGTTTATCATACACAGTTTGCCCACTGTAGAATAAGCCTTTGGTAATCGCAAACCACGTGATCGAGGGCCTTGTGGTAATAAAAGGACAATGTAGAACTAAACTCATCATATATTATTAACACAATATAAATTATATTGATAACCAAATAAATTAAAAAAATCGAAAGTTCCTCAAACAAATATTTAAACTCGTAAAAGCGCCCTCTCACCACGGATGGGGTAACTAACCACTTTTTATGTTTCGTTTTTATTGTTTTGCTTTTCAAAATGGCGGCCCCCATGGCATTTTGTTTACCCGCGTCTCGCGTCCGCTTGCGTTGCGTTTTCGCTTTATTGTGACGTGCACACCACTGGTCGACAATCACAGGTAATTTATTCACACAAGAGTTATTTCAAGCAGGCAACTGTTTATTTTCGCTCTACATAGTACAATTGATACGAAAACGTTACAAACAGCATGCAATGATGCGGTTGCTGACGGGTATTAGCGAACAGACACGGTGGTACAAACAGTTTGAATGTGAGCCTTCAAGCTAGGTGCATAAAAAATGATGAACCGAAGATCAATAAACATAGTCTGAACAGGTATACTGCGTCTCACCTTAGCATGGACTAACCGCGAATGCTGTGCTAGCGCGAGCGTTCGTTCAGCCGCCGAGGCTTCATTCGAAGCAACTAGCTCGCGCTTTTAGCACGCGCGGCTAACAATAGTCCATACTGAGGTGAGACGAAGTATAGAGGTAAAGTCGCGGTAAAGGCATTTCAAAACTGCTATTCATAAACCATGAAAAAAGAAAAACTGCACAGACGCGCATTGTTTTACATAACGAGTGCGATTACAAACCAGTTGCTTTAACAGTAACTACAGGCTAATGTGGTTAAGAATAAAGCTGTTTGGAGGTGCAATAAAGCTGTGTTTGGAGGTGCATTTAACCTGCCCGTCCTTTTCCCCCCCAAGATGAATGTTCAACACACCTGGGGGCTATGTTCAACAAATGTTTCGTTTCTCCTAAAAAGAAACGGAAGTGAGGGAAGTGACAATATTGCGTCCGATTGGTTAGAGGCTCAAATGACGAAAGTTCCCTCTTTTGTCATTTGAACCTCTAACCAGACGCGATATCGTCACTTCCATTACTTCTTAGGAGAAACAAAACATTTGTCGAACATAGCCCCCAGGTCAGTTTTCTACGAGGTATGTTGGATCTATAGCCAATCAATTTCTTCAGCACAATGTTTAGATGTTAGGTTCGATGACAGCGCGCCTTTACAACTCTCCGTCTCCTGATCTGCCTAACGGGGCTGCTGGCCCTTCGATAGAAATATCACCTATCATCGACAAACCGTAAGCACCTAGAATGCCACTTTCTGACTTCAGCATCACCATCGAACATTGTCGTCCATGGAAACAACCTCCTGGCTGAGCATTCTTCACTCATCACCCTCGCCAACAACCTAACCTAATCCCGTTATTGCTGATCACTGGTGATGTACCTTCAAACTCCGGCTCACGCCCCACCTGCCCCCGCTGTTCCCGGTCTGTGTTCGACAATGTTGCCACCCTCCAATGCGACGTTTGTGATTTGTGGTTCCACCAGAAATGCGAAGATGTATCGCTCGCTTTGTATAGACGCCTCTCCTCATTGTCAACAGAGTGGCTCTGTGCGGCGTGCCAGCTCCCACCCCTCGCCGATGACCTCTTTCCATCCCCTAAGGAGCACGGAGCCCCTGCGTACCCGACCATCATCCCCAGCTCTACCAAGTACTTCTCCGATCCCCTCCGGCGAGCGACGACATCGGCAGCAATCACCGTTCGCACGACAACTCTGCGCTTGGCATAGTTGTTGTGCGAAAAGTGCGCGATTGGAATCTACAGACTCCAATCACGTTTGGTTTTCCAACGTTTGCTTCCTAAAGAACAACCTTCCTGACTTTAAAGCACTGAAGTAATCTTTCCCGAATACAATATTAGCTGCGTGCGAGACATGGCTGGACGCCTGTCTTCGGTGGGAAACTAATGGGCAATAATCAATCTCGCACAATTCTCTTTATTCCAGCAAGACTGTCCCTCCTTGGGGCGAAGGCGTCCGTCCTCGCCATGCCAAAACACCTGCCCTGCCAATGTCTCGACCACCTCACCCCTCCGGGTCTAGAAGCCATCTTTGTCGAGGTATTTTGCAAACATGGACAGCTTCTTCTGGTGTCTACCTACTGCTCACCCTCCCTCCGTGAACAATCGGTTTGCCCTCCTCCAAGAGAGCCTACAGCGCGTCGACCCCAGCAGGTACTCTGCACCGTTCATCTGATCCACTCGATGACATGCTCTTAGACGTACTGGAAACTGCTGGCCTCACCCAACTTCATGACGCCCCATTCTACATTTCTGAAAACAGCAACGCCACATTCCTCGACCTCGTCTGCACCAATAATCCCACCTTGATCCTACTGCTGCACATTGAAATCCAGCCTACCAGGCAGTGATCGCAGTGCTCGCCTCACCAGTATCCATTGCTCAGCCCCTAGGCGAAGAAGTCATCAAGCCAAGAAGTTCCAGCAGTTCTCAAAAACCGATTCCCCTCATCTCAATCATCTCATCGACCTCGCTTCCTGGTCAATCGTGTTTGATCACCCATCGGCTGACGAGGCCGACGACCTCTCGCTCAACATATCAGCAATTCAGGAGGCACGGCAGCCTTCCATGGATGACAAAGGAGATTGCAGTCTTAATCAGACGTAAACACTTGCTATTCAGAAAAGCGCCTCTAAATCCCACTCATCTTAACCAAGCCCACCAAGCACGTACCGAAGTCAAGCATCTCATCCATATTACCCATAACGATTACCTACAGCAACTAGGAGCAAAATCAACCTGCCAGCCCAAACTCTTGGGCATGTTTTCACTATAAAAAAGAAACGTTCCATGCGCCGGTCTTCACACATCACGGCAGGCCCTAATCCAATCTTGACGACATAGCAGAGCTCTTCTTTTACCACTTTTCTCAGGCTGCAGCATTACTCGACCCTACCGCACCTAACCTTTGTCCCACCCAACCCACAACTCTGCCAGTCGAGGCCACACCAGCAACCACACTCTCTTCCATAGTCATTCTTCAAAGTGAAACGTACAAAGCCCTTGCCTGCATCAACTCCTCTCAACGCCCTGCACCAGACAGCCTCCACCCCGCATTGCTTAAATCCTGTGCTGGCCGTATCTCCCCCGTCCTCACTCGCCTCCTCAACGATTTTCTCTCCCACAGCTCTGTTCCTAAATCCTGGAAAGTTGCGTCAGTAACGCCTCTCAAAAAGGGACACGGTGCCCCCTCAAATCTGACATCCACTCATACCGACCAATCTCCATAACGTCCATCGTTTGCCAAACAATGGAGAGGGTCATTAACAAGCGACTCTTAGCCCACCTTGAGCTATCGAACTTCCCTAGCCCCCACCAATACGGTTTCCGCCCCGGCAGGAGCTGCGAATTGGCCCTTGCAGCTTTCACCCATGCACTCAGCACTAGCCTCGACAACCAAACTCCGTGCGAGATTGTCCAGTTAGACTTCATAAAGGCTTTTAACAGCGCAGACCACAGCTTGCTCCTATCCGAACTCCAACAGATGGGAATCTCCGGTATGAGGAATTAAAAATTTACTTCTTCACAGCACTACCTTATTCTTCAAGGGCTCTTTTCATGATTTAGCACAAACTGGAAACACTACTAACGGGTAGGGTGTTCACTGAGCTAGGTTATGTGTGCCATTGCGTGCCAAAGGGGCTTTGAGAAAACTAATTAAAGAACACTTTGTTCAAGCTCAAGAGAGAAAAGGTCTTGTTCTTGACCACTGGCTAACACAACATGATGGCAGCAACTGGTTATTGTTGTTTTCTTTTGATGACTTCAGAACGAGGTCTACTGGCACGACAATCAGCTGTGGTTGTCGTGCTGATGGGAACAGTTCTAGTATTCAGGGGCTTGAAGTTCCAATTGCCAGAACTACTCCACAGCTTGCATGCCCAATGCTGAGACCACTCGTACAAAGCAGCACTTGATCTAAGACGTCCTCACAGTTTGCAACCTGGTTCGCAGGTTGCAACTGCATAAAGTTTTCCTTCTCAAGTGTCTCATAGATGCCGGAAATTACTATGTGTCAGCGGTATTCCAGAAACTCCCTTTCAGACTAATGACTTGAAAGGGGTTTTCAAGACAGCCCTCCCAGAGACAGATGATGATGAAGAAGAGAGCCCTCCCAGCCACTGTTTTTTCCCAGATAGGCAGAACTGCCGCTACCCAACCATTTACGCAGTTTGTCTTATGACAAGTTGCAGATTATTGTCAAGTGGGCACTTGTGGCTGCGACATTCATAATTGCATAAGAGATCATAGGATAGATGCCAGAACCCTCATGAGGAATGTTATGCCGCAATGTCAATTTCGGTGGCCACATTACAGCTATAATCTGTTTCAGCCTAATTTTACAAAGACAAAAACGCTGCCGCCCTGTGGAGTTAATCAGAGCAACGAAGCAAGTTTTGCGAGAGCTCTCCGTAGGAGGAGTATACTCCCACAATATGTTGTCCCGTCCCTCAGCCAAATGTTCCGGTTATCTCGCTGGTGCCGTAGTTTTTGCAACGCCCTGTAAGCTGCAGAAGGATGAGTCGACCTAGTTCCAGTAACAGTTCACCTCACGTACGAATATGACCAGAAAATGCTCATGCCACCCAAGGATGAGGGTCGACAAATTTCCCAGCATACGGTCTCCGATTTTCTTCTTGTGGCCCAGATGATGAGGTGCCTCTTGAGTTTTCTCACTTTATCCCCCTGATTACTGATGGTCCTTGTCTCTGGTGTCCGGCCCTTGCAGCTTGCCTCCACACGTCTGTCGCCCTCGTGGTATTCTCTTTAATTCTCCGAGGAACCATCATACTGCAACAAGAGAGTAACAGCATACAGTGAATGGACGAAGTGAGGCACACCTTATACACCAACTCATGTTCACAAACAAACCGGAGCGCCTGGAGCGCCCCTAGCGGACGCCTCCGGCGCCGCGCATGCGCGATGGGGGTGTGGGCAAGAAGCTCGCCGTCTCCCATAAACACACCATTGAAATGCGATGTTGTCGGCGTCAGTGTGAGTCCCCCTGCCCTTTTTCGCGTTCCAATTGTTCGTTCTACGTCTTCCTGGCGATGTCTGACTATCTTGAGCGGCGTCAGCGAAATTACCGAGGCTCGTTACACCGCAAAACTTTGCGTGAATGATGTGACATGTGGTGATTCATTCCGCGTGGACGCCGCAGAATGTACGCTAAAGCCTGATTCGCATGATGAGATTTCGCTCGGAATTTTCAGTCGCGACGCCGCTCAGGCTGCAAAAGCGTGCACCGTAGCCGAGATGGTCGACGTCGATACTGAAAATCGCAAGCAGAATCGGACCAACTGAATTAGGCATAACAAGTCGGTGATGGTCACTGGTAACAATGATCAACATCTCCCTGTATCTACTGTTTACATCGAGCCTGCTTACCAACCTTCAAATTTAAGTCTTTTGAGGCCTGCACTTACTTCTTATCACGAGTACCGGGCCAACATTTGGTCTACAGACCGGCGTCGTCTAAGAGAGCAGACGACAAGCAGAAACGTTTGAAAGAGCAGACGACAGTTCAAACAATAAGGCGGCCGTTTGAACTTGAGCGCACTGAACGTAGTCCGCAGGTGGTCCGCACAACTTGACGGTTTTCTGGCGTTCATGTTCGAACAAAACAAATAAATCTGATGACCACAAGTATCCGTGAATTCAACCCAAAGTGCTTCCCACCCAAGCAATCGTTGTCCGAAGGCGTCTGCTTTTCCCTTTTCACGGCACATATCCAGATTCTTGGACGAACCGAGCACGTGAAAACTGACCTTCAAACCTTTCTTGACACTTTTGGTACAACCCGAGTCGCGGCGTTTTGACGAGAAGGCAGGTTTTTGTCGTGTTCCTTTCAAAACAACGCAGGAATACACGTCTGGCATGGGGACTTCTGCCCACAGCCCCAGATCGGAAGTGCGACCGACGCGCCACCACCGCGCCGTGACGTCACAGAGATGAGTTTGTGTATACTTCTAAATTAGAAGTACTATGGGTCTTACTGCATGACATGCCAAGTGGAGATAAAGTATGTCTGGAGCTTGATGGAGGGGGTCTCGACGCATGCTGAACGACAGGTGCCAGATGTTGCCATACCCACAGGGTATCCTGAGGAGAGACAGAAGACAGGTGTGAGTCCAGGAAACTGGCATGTTTGAGCAACGCTTTTTTAGAGGTGCCTTCCCGTTAATTCCTTTCGAGGTACATCCATCTGACTAGTCAATTCAGAATTATGTTCAATGTACCCAGTCAACTTGCTTAGCCTGTTGGCAAATATATAACTGGTGAATTCACTTTTTATAATGTTGCGGTTTTTTTCTTATATGCTATACTATGATGCCGACTTCTCTTTTATGGTTTTACAGATTACCAAATCCCAGGTTCGGTCCTGATTCGCGTCATTTGCCACAATATTTATATTTTTTCCAGTAAAGTGGTGTGAAAGCTTGAATACGTGGAGGTTGCGAAATTATGCGTGAACAAGCAATCCGTTACGTTCGACCGTTTTACAAGTCACGTCCGACGTGCCTAAAAAATTAACCGAGTCACATACACTGCGTTGGAGAAAAGACGATCGTGCCATGGCCTGACGCGAAGGACAGCACGAGCACTTTAAGAAATGTTTGCACTCACCAGCAACCAACTTGAAGCGGAATCCCGGAATCTCGAACGGCGAAGCGAGTCCCCGGCTTTTTTGGCTTCTTGCCTGAGCAGGCCTATTTAGAACACATCCCTAGCGTGAT
Source organism: Ixodes ricinus (assembly GCA_037355805.1). Classification (NCBI taxonomy): domain Eukaryota; kingdom Metazoa; phylum Arthropoda; class Arachnida; order Ixodida; family Ixodidae; genus Ixodes; species Ixodes ricinus. The sequence continues at coordinate 104,097 of JAZHYW010044947.1, read as the reverse complement.
TCGGTAACTCGCGTGACATTAAAACGCCAAACGAGGATCCAACCGAAAGGGAAATGTACTAAGAAAGAGAAATTCGCAGAACAGCAGCACCGACAACGCGACCGCCGACATTTAAAAACATGGCTTCGGTCAGGGCAACGAACTTCTAAAGCTAACGGTCACTGCTAGATTTTTTCTATTGCATATTAAATTATGTTTATAACCTAGCTTATTATGTTTTCTAAAAATATTAACATTAACGCACTCAATTCAGTTCATTGCGATTCTTTTTAATCCTGTTTTTTTGTTTGTGTTTGTTTTAAACCTTCAGTTGTCGCCATCCGGCTTGAGGAGCGCTGTGTATGCGCGATTACCGGAAGTGGCCTTGAGTGGGACCACTGGGTATGATTTCACTGTGGCTCTGACACCTCTGCGGCTCTGCCGCTCTGCCGGCTCCGCGATATCTACAGCCCTTGGGTACTTCGACAAAGCGAGATTGTCACGTGTTGACGCCTCCAAGTGGCAAAACTCGTCACTACGGTACGCTTGGTCCTCCGAGGCATGATGACGTCAAGACGTCTGCCTGATCTCCCGAGATACATCGCGCTGTTCGATGGCTGATTTTGAAGCGCTCGCCAAAATCCCGGCATTTATACCCAAAAATATAGCCATCTGCTCAAAATACGACCGTGCGATTATTCATTACAGGCTTAGCTGATCATATTGAACTCCTTTCTTGATGTTTTCTCTATATTTCAAGTTTCGATTCTGTATCCCTTTAATGCGGCGGCGCGCCGTCGAACGACGCGGCGATGCATTTCGGCACGCGCTCCCGGGCTCCGCAAATTTTGCTCCCGACTGTACTTAAAGTACTTTCCAACATTGTCCGCCACCCTTATCAATGAAATTCAGCTATCTTTGCATAGCACACCTCAAGAATGGTTTTTAATTAATCAAAAGGTTAGGTTTCTTCGATGCAAGTTATGCAAGTCATGCACTTCATCTGAAGTGTCTTTCAGGAATAATAAACTGAGCTGCCGCCATTATTAATGAAATGATCCCATTGACACTAACGTTCTTATGGAGTTACGGGTATTTTCAGAAGCCATGAAGATAAGTGATGAAGTCTTCTAGAGTACAAGGCACAGACCCTTCACTAACCACTTACGCCAAGCTCTCAAACTATCGGCCACACGGGCCAAAGACGTCAAAGTGAAAACTCGCCTGGTCCATCATCCGGCAGTATGCTTTCGCTTCCTCGCATTTCAGAGTCATCCTGCACATCTGAGACAAAACATTCAAAACATGATAAATGATGCATGAAAAAAAAAAATATATATATATGTATACATCTATATTCATATATATAATGAAATAGTAAACAAGCTGCTGCTGCGACCAGCATGCATCTGGCCTGACAGATGGCCCACACAACAGTAATCTTCAAAGTTCTTTGCAGAAGCCTTCCCGTCTAAACCTTGCAAGTTACGAAAAAAGCTTTAAATTAAGGAGCAAAAAACGGTGTGCTAATGGCAACAAGGAATGGCTTTATATTTACAACCTTTCTAAAAACAAAAGAAAAAAAAACAGGTTACTTCAAAAGCTTGATAATGCATTGACTTCACAATACCCCAACAAAGAAAAAAATGGATGAAGGTTGCAACAACAGTTTTTTGCCAGAATATGTTTTCCAGTGGTTAATTGGGTTTCGTTTGCCAAGGAAAAGTTTAAAGAAGAGATCGATGGAAAGGTTCGTTTTTAAATATTTTGCAGAAGCATGTACAGCGCCTGCAAGCTGTTCAAATGTAGAAGCATTGAATGAAAATATTGAAGGCGAAAGTTGTCACCTCTCATATGGTTTCACTTTGCGCAGCCGCTTCTACGACATTCTGACTTTTTCAGATTCAGAACCGGCGGTACTTTACAGAGCTTATCCGTCGGATGTAAGCTCTCTCTCTCTGAATTAAATTCTGAGAAGCGTTAAAAGTTTGAACTGACAAGACCGGCACTTCAACTGCCACTACCGCCAGAGCCGCCGACGAGCAAAGTCACCATCTCACGCGTATCATGTGCGCAGAGCTTCTAATTACTTTAGGAACGAATCAAATATGATTAAAAAGTCAAACAAATCAAATAAGATAGCCAGTCACAAAAAACACATAAATATATGTATTGAAATGCAATTATAAAACTTAATCTAAAAGTGACCGCAAATTTGCTCGCTTTCCTTCAGAGACGCCTGGTACATGGAGCAAAGTTCCAAGGAGTCTAGGCTATCAGGTGTGCAGATTTGTTTGGCCAGCAAATCGGTCTCAAACCCCGGTCCACGAAGACATTGAACGCACTTCCCTTCCCGACGGATAGTTTTTAAAGCGTTTCGGGCGCATGTCGGCTGCTGCGTGCATTGACGGATGTGGAACTGCCCCCAAAGTCGACGCGTCTTGCTGCGGCTCCCCAATGTGACAAAGTGTGGGCTCGCATTCTATAGATTAGGCCTCAAGTTTGAAGGACTGCGAAGCACTGGCCAGATGTTTACGGTTCACGTCCCAACCCTTTTGGTTGTACTTGAAAAGAGTGTGTTGCGGTCCCTTCCGTGCAATGCAGACGACGTGGAATCCGCGATGGCGTCGCTCCACTTTCAAAACGCGATGGCAGGAACAGAGGGACAACACGGACGGAGGACAAATTTCCGAGGTTTAGTTCAGTCGGAACAGGAGGTATTCCCAGGACGTCAATCTGCCGTTTTTGTTGTCGGATGTCAGCGTGATCAGACTTGTGCACAGAGAAACGGAGAGAGGAGCAGACGAGTGCACACGGAGAAGTCAGAATGCAGAGCTCCGCTTTTAATGGTTAGTGGGTACACCCAAAGCTAGCTGCTCTTGTTACCACTGCCCTCGCCGAATGAGAGAGAGATAAATGCTAGACGCTGGCGTTCCGACGCATTCGACAAGTGCAGTGCTCGCGCAGTGCCCCACATGCTCTCGTCTCCTCCTCTATCCCAGTTTCTCGGTGGAAAGCTTCCGTCAACTACACACGTGAGGATGTTACGTGAAACCTTGAAAGGCTCAACTTCATCCAGACAAGTTGGAACAGGAAATCTTTCTCACGAGAACCTCGGACCAGGAAGCAGTTGGTGAGAGAAGAGGGTCCATACCATTGGCACTCTTCTCCTTTTCCCTGCTAGTCCTCCTCGGGGCAATCTGGAACTGATCCGGGTCAAAGTGTCCCTGAAAAAAATAAAATAAACTTTCAGCCTTCCCACTCTGGTGAAAATGGAAGACCAGTGAAGCTGTACTTTGTCGCACATGACGCCGAACGGGTTCTCCACGAACTCCCTCTGGAACCTCGCCGTCGCGCCCGGGAACTGTTCAGCCGGCGTGGCGTCCTGTCGTCGCCGGGCCTCGCGCTTGCGCTTGGCTTCCCTGGCACGATCCTCGTCCGTGGCGTTGGCCCGCCGGCGCCGATTACACTCCCGGTTCTGCTCTCGACGGCGTTCCAGGCGAGCGATCTTCTCTTCTTTCGCAAGGGATTCGGAACCACACGACGCAGTGGAACTCGAGGCGATAGCAGCTTTGCGGCGTTTGTTGCGTAGCCATTCACGCTGCTGCGCACGTCGCCACTCCTTGCGCTCTTCCTCCGAACCGAGGTTGACACGCGGCCGACCCACTGGCAGTCCAAAGCGAGCGATCTGCTCTTTTTCGCAGTGGAACACGAGGAAATAATGGTTTCGCGGAGTTTGTTGCGCTGCCATTCGAGCTGCAGCGCACGTCGCCGCTCCTTGCGCTCCTCCTCTTCTTGCTCGGAATAAAGGCGACGCGGCCGACCCATCGTGAGTCCAAAGAGCGACTGATAAGAGTGCTAGCACGATCTTGACGTCACGGGACACAGGACACACACGATTGGCAGGTGAGACAATGAATTTTCATTCTAGTAGGGCCGCGCAAATCATGGGGCATGCTCGATGGCACAAACATAGGTGGCCGCTCATGCCAGGGAAGAAGGTGAAGCTGCGTGACAGCACAATCGACCGGCTAGCCTCCGTTGCCGACAGCGTTCGGGAAGAAACAGCACGGAACACAATGGGCGACTCTCCTCGTTGTACGAGACCGAGGGTGACGGTGAACTGATTTGAGTTTTGTGTTGACACACCGCTTGTCTGCGGACACGATAGCGGGGGAACTGGCTCCTAACAGCTTCGTTGTAAAAAAACTGCGAACGACCATGGAAAGTGGATTGCGATCAACAATCGACACGGGCAGCTGTTGCGTGGTCGCAAGATGTGCTTTAAAATAAATACCCTTTGCTGACGTGCTCTAGGGTAATTGCTTTACGAGCTCCTCTTTTAGTAGTATAGTTGTAGGTGTGCTTTTACAAAATGTGCTCTTTGGCGAGAAAATAACACCGAGACACGCTTCTAATGTGATGGTCGCCGCCGCGGAGGGAACGACAACGTCTGGATCCTGCCGCCTCCACGTCCTCCCGCAGATCCTTGTCTGTGGCCCGTCGTTGACACTTTCTCTTTTCCTTTTCCATGCAAACACGGGGGTCTTGACGCATTCTGCGCTTACACACTGCCTCTCGTGCGTGATATTCGGGGTCCTGCGCCTTTTGCTGTTGTCGCGCAGCTGGGGCCCTCAGTAGACTCTGCTCGGCACGACACGCTTGCCCTTCCCGCTCCTCGGATGGAGCGAATCTTGTGTGGTCTGGCCATGTCTGCGGAAGGACCGATCTGTCGTTGCCCAGGGCTGCGCTTCTTCTTTGTAGGCGCGTCGGAGAACCTTCCAGAACACCAAAGTGGCAGCAACTGCCATTTCAGGGCTGCTTCTGTGTGGGGGGTAGCGAGGGAGAAAGGGACAGAGAGGGACGCGGGGGTGTTAGCGTGTCTCGCCATAAACGACGTGGTTGTGCGAGAGGCGACAGAAATGGGGAGAAGCTCCTAACGCGAGAACAAGTTATTACCCTACGTACGTCACTCCCGAAAAACGTGACACTGCAACGTAAGGGCCGAACAACAAAGTTTCGAAGAGACACGAGCAAAAGGTCAAAACGATGCGAGACACTCCGAACTCTGTCGTCCATTACATTGTCTACAAAAAGAACATCCACGGTTGCATGGTGCATCATAAACGAAGGATCTAAAACAATGCGCATCAAATGCTGCAGACCAGCAGAAGTCAAGGCCATCCATGCAGCATTAAAAGGGCACCGACATGTGTCGAATGCCGCTATTATAGAGATGTCGCTTAAAAAGCTTCTAAATTTTATAATATTTGACGTCACAATTCAAAAGAAGTGAGGAGGTGAAGAGCAGGATAAAAAAACGCCAAAAATAAAAAGGCGCATGCGCGCGTGGGGAAAGTTTGCTTTGAGTTGCAGTATTTTTTTCTGTGTTTATGACTTTAGCTTTTATGCTTTAGACCAAAAAAAAAACAAGATTTTTGGGGTGTCAGTGCCCCTCTTTAAAGGACATAATGAAAGACACGCTGCCATATTCGGCAGTAACGATCTTCACGGACTCGCAAGACGCTACGAAGGCCGGCAAATGCGCCACGAAATCAACCCTACAATAGACCAAAAGTCTAAGCAACATTGATGGTCTCCATTTCTTGGGCACGAGGCGTAGGATTGGGCCAAACTCCTCGCCAAACGCCGACGTAGCACCCGCTTCCTATACATGCTCAGAGTATGTGATCGAGCAATGGCGGACAGGCGATGGCATGGATTTTTGAAAAAGGTCTATTAAAAACATCCTGAAACTGACCATAACAATGAAGACCAAAAGCCTTTATACAGACGAACCCCCAGATACGAGGGAACAGGCGGCAACAAGATCGCCAGCGGTGCTGCGAGGGCAAACAACCGTCTCCTCTTTTGCAGCACCGAAGTTGGCAAGTGTCTCGGTCCCTGCGTCGACGGACCGGGGACTCTGACCACCAGCACCGTACGACCCCGTCGGACAGATGGCGGAGGTCAAGGCCCATCTCGAAGAATGAAAAATGGAACGACACATGGGAGGAGGAAACCAATTCCCAGAGGTTTCAGAAGGTACCAGACGGTACCCCTCAGAGACGCGGAATGGAAAGTGCCGAAACCGGCTTGAAAGAGGAAATAAAGAGATGCCGCAAGTTTACATAAAAATCCCAACTTTATCCTACACGGGCAACATGCCCATACTGAAAGGAGCAGACGGTACCCGACATGACTCGTCTCATGCGGGTGTGGTGCCGTTTCAAGAACCAGCAAGAATACGCTATGACAGACTGAAGCAACTCCAACGATATGGTTGCACCCGACAAGTGACATCAGCCGTAGATGCACGATCCTAGACTTTGTACTTGCCTGCCTGAAGGGGACGAAGCTTCGGGACAGAGATCCTTTAAACACCCACAAACCAAAGTTTTTAAGCAAACTTTCACTATCTGCCCTCGTTACACCCCTGTCCCTACTGTTCTCTAACATTCAGAGTAGAGTATGAAATCAATAAATGTTCCTCTACTCCACTGCAGGGCTGAGGGGGCTAGCCTCCTTCGCGGAGTGACACAACTGAGCTAAACATTGACCCTTCCCTAGCGTGACGTCACGTGCAAGGCAGCACTATTCTCACGAAGGTAAAATTTTGAGGATTTGAGTACCAAAGCAACGACGGTCATCTGGCACGCCCAAAAGGAAGGCCGAGGGTTAATTTGGACCACCCGGGGATCTTTTCACGTGCAACCGAAATCTCGGCAATAAGCCTCAGTCCGATTGCGGTCCCATCCCCACGAAGCGTGTACGCACGTCGCGAGTGTAGCCCATGTTGACAGTCGGGACGGAGTTCTCGGTGCGCACTCCATTCGTGAAACGCCGCGAGCACACTCGGGAGTACGGCGAAGGGGCGAAAGTCCCTCCAATCCACCGACGCGACCCACTGACGCCGGAGTTCCTTGTCATGCGGAAAGCGATGAAGCTGCAAGACATTGCACCCGCACTTGCCTTTCAGGCTTCTGTGCGCGCTGCAGAGCTCGTTCCATGCTATTTGACGCTTCCGGTAGTTGTTCGTATAACCGCGCAATGGTATCCCGATGACATCCAATCTACAGAAGGGGAAACGCACCTGCGGACAAAGTACGCGAAAGAGACAAAATACCTGCAAGCTAAGCACACACAACAGCAACACGAACCATCCCTATTCGCACTCGAAACTCGGAGTGCGGATGCGGATAGTGGTTGATTCTAGTGATGGGACGAATCTTTATCCGAATCGAGATTCGGAGCCGAATCTGAAGAATCGAGAAGATTCGGAGCCGAATCTGAAGAATCGAGAAGATTCGGAAAAGTAGCCGATTCTCAAGCGAATCGAAAAAGTTCGGAAAGATTCGGAGCGTTGCCATTGTTGCCCGATCACGTTGATGAGTGTTTCAACTTTCGTGATATTAAATTCACTAACTTCTACAAAGTGCACAAAATAATATTGTAATATAATATAATAGTATTAAATAAAACTTTTCGCTTTTTTATATTATTTTGGATGTTTGTCGAGAACGGTATCACGGGAAAATTGGTTTCGGTTCTGGATTACGACTAGGCACGCTTGGTGCACGTGGAAATACAAGCGCATGTTTTCATCGCCGCAAGAGATCGATGCCGTACGTGCTGTTCGGCACAGACACATTTCGTGCCCATAATTACGGTCATAGTGGCACACACCAACACAAGTGAGTATGTTCGATTCGATTATCTCATAACGCGTGTCCACTGAGGTATTGTTATCGGAACACGAGAAACAATCTAAAACTCCTTGCGCCGTACTATTACAGTCTCATGTGTACTGCATTTGTACCTTTCTGGTTAATGATATCCGATTTAGTTATAGACTATAGTGTTTGTTTCCGAACAATAAAGTTGCTTTGGACACCCCTGTGTTGTGTTTCTTTTTCATCACGTGCAACGCGTAACGTTTCACGGCCGGCTTGCTGCCGAGAGCGGAGAAACGACAGTGCGAATTAGCGACGTTTTCTCCGCCACCGGTGCCGGTACGCGGTCGAAGTAGTGACGAGCAACATTTCATCTCGCTCTCGCGCCTTACAGGTACAGACGTACACAGCTCTCGAGAAGGAGACGAAGCATTTCCTCGCCTGAATATATTTATTGTGCGTTGCGCCACGTTATGTATAATACGCAGCATTTCGCTATATTTTACCGATCAGCGCGAAACCGCACTGAAACCGAGACCGTGCATTGGTTAGGCCTACGTCAACCACACCAATCCGATCTCTATGCACCGATCAGCTCAGCTGGACCTGGGCGCGTGCCAGGGTTTGGAATGACAGCACAGTACATACCATACGTTGAAATAAGCAAAATAAAATCTGTATGCAGTGCCTAAAAAAACAAAAACAATTGACCGCATCTGCGAGGTTTACGACAAGGTTCACGCTGTCGTCCACAACCAGCGACGAATCTGCCGAATATTTGTCACAGGAAGTTCGGAAGTTTCCGAATCTGTCCGAATCCTCTCCGGTGATTCGTCTCATATATAGTTGATTCTCCCGCACTCCGGGTGTGGCGACTTGGACGCGGGAAGCTTTAAAGACAGTGACTTACGATGTTTGTGGCGTCACATAGGCATGTTGGCATAATCGATTCCACAGAAATATTGGTGGTTGTTGTTTTAACAAAATATCATTATTTGCACACACAAAAAAAAACGAAAGCTGGTTTAAGATTTTTGATAATAAATAAAATAAATAATATTTATTTTGGCTTAGGAAAGCCACGATACAGCAGAAAGGCTGGAGCCCATACCAACGGCACAGCAGGTCTGCATTAATGTAGACCTGCTGTGCCGTTGAAGCTAGGTGATGACGTGAGATATGTACTATACATAGACATGATGATTAGAATGACGCTAATAGATGAAAGTAAATAAAAGGAGGATAGGGGGCAGAAAGTCGACAGAAGCATGTGCGCTTCAAAAGAAAGTCGTCGCGAGGAATGTCGGCAGAGCGCTCTTATGTCCTCAGGGTCGGTCGGGATCGACCCAGCCAGTTCAGGAGGAAGAGACATCCATGTTTGGGCAGTCCTCATTACACAGGAGTCTTTGTGGCGTAGTGTATTCGCCAAGATAGGTTGTAGTCTTCCAGTACCGCTATTAATAATATATAATGCGTATATAATGTATGCGCCCTTACCACAGTCAGCAGATTAACATTGTGTGGTGCTTAGCAGATGGGGGCAGTAATGTAGGAACGGGAGGCGGCTAGGAAAAAATATTCAGGACACAAACTCCCCCCCCCCCCACACACACACATACAAATCTTCCAAACTTCCGCTCCCACCACGTCCCACAACCCGCAGGCTCACTGTGTTTGACACCCTCGACATGTTTACCATCCTCGATCACACAACCACACAAAAACAGCGTTTAACAGCCATCACATCTATCGACGTCTGCTTACAAACGCGCAAATCATTCTATTAAAAAAGAAAAAAAAACACTAACAGCACCATGGCCGGGAACTTTTCAGGCATTCCCCCATCTAGTGGAGTTGAAAGTGTTCAGAAGATTAAGCTGGGGGGGGGGCGGAGGGGGGGGGTTTAAGTAATACTGTTTACTGGAAATTACTGATTTTCCTGCACCCCTCCCCGTTCCTACGCAAGTGCCCCATGCATCATCGAAGCACAAGTCAATACACGTCGAAAATCCTACCCTGCTCTAGTTTCTTTCAGAGCGCAGCTCTTAGGCACCAGTTTTTGTGTTTGTCGGCGTAACCGCGCTAAGTATAGCGGGCAAATTGACGTCACGTGACCTCAACAGCAGTTCAATTCCTCGCTGAATTTAGCGGTGATTTGAATTGGTGTCCAGGTCACGTGATGTCAATTTTTCCGCTAAATATGGCGGAGAAACTGAATTTGTTCATAGGTGACGTGACACCAAGTAACGTGACGTTATTTCCCCGCTAAATTTAGTGGATAAACTGAATTGGAGGAGGAGTAGAGAGGAGGGTTTTAACACATTTAATGTCCCGTGATGTTTACACACCTGCTAATTGTACTTCAGCAATTAAGCTCAAATATTTCGCACTCCCATGATATATATTTTTATGACAAATGTGTTATTTGATGTGTCAAAGTCGAAAACATCAAAATCGACCGTAGCAGAACTCAATGCATCAAATGAAAATAACAAACAGTAAATCTTTTTCGGCTTATTGTTTCCTTTCAACGCTTGCATTTATCAATATGGCCCTACACAAAATTTCAGCATTATGTTCTATCTCGACCGTTGTGAGTTGCAGGTTTTTTGCCTTGTGCAACTCCCTTCACTAAAAAAAAAAAACGTTCTGTGGCAATTCTTTTGCATTGACACAGCGATTTGCAAATAATTACAGTATCTTATATTAAAAATTTTGGCGAGCAATTTCTCTTACAGTATTTTGCCGCCAAGGGGAGAGGAACCAGACTTGTACACATTAGTGAAAAATAGTAAGGAATTAGATTTACAATTACTCAAGGCTAAATTGTAATTTATTACAATTACAATTACCCTCCCATAAAAGTAAGTGACCGTTACCTTCAAAAGTAATCTGTTACTTTCGTGGCGTTACTTTCAACATTATATTCCTCAATTAAGAAACAAAGAGAAGAAGGTTATTCAAGTTATTTTTGTTGTCACCTGTTCCATTTATTGACCTTGAGTATTACGAGCAACAGCTGACTCTCTGACTCTCGAAAGTCTCGTCAGACATTTTGCGTTATTTCTTACTGAAGATGTCCACTGCTACGCTGAACACCCTTTGAGCTGAGGCACTGGATGGGAGTGCCTTATTGTGCCTCCCGATTGTTTTATGTTCTGCATTGAGCTTTTTCAGCGAAGCAGTGGAAGTACTATTTACCTCGAAGATAGGGCAAAGCTTCGTCGCTGCAGCCGTTGCCTGATATTTGAGACTTTTAGTAGAGTTGGTAACAGTAAGGTGATAATTAAATATTAAATAAGGTTTGGCTCGATGTTCTTCTTCCTTTGGTTCTGAACAGGTCGAGCCTCGGTTGAGACGTTGGTGAATAAGAAAAAGTTTCCAAAACTGCCCAGAAGTTGGGCAGTTCGGCAGCAGCGCGGACACTATGCCTAACAGGCTGTTGTATTTCTCTGTTCAGATTCTGCTGCTGCCATATGAAACGACAATCTTCAGATCTGGGAACGATCTTCACTGCAAGATCACCATCGGCAGCGTGCGTGAAGGTGTCACCATGACCAAGGGAAACCCGTCATCCTTCTGCAACTTCACGACGGTCAGTCCCACGCTCGACTACCGGATTTCCTGGGGCGCTGGTGGACCACGTGGGACATCTACGTCACCATCCAGGGCTATAGAAGCAAGCCGCATCGGCGACCTTATTCTGCTGCTGCCATATGAAACGACAGTCTTCAGATCTGGGAACGATCTTCACTGCAAGATCACCATCGGCAGCGTGCGTGAAGGTGTCACCATGACCAAGGAAACCCGTCATCCTTCTGCAACTTCACGATGGTCAGTCCCACGCTCGACTACCGGATTTCCTGGGGCGCTGGTGGACCAGGTGGGACATCTACGTCACCATCCAGGGCTATAGAAGCAAGCCGCATCGGCGACCTTATTCTGCTGCTGCCATATGAAACGACAATCTTCAGATCTGGGAACGATCTTCACTGCAAGATCACCATCGGCAGCGTGCGTGAAGGTGTCACCATGACCAAGGGAAACCCGTCATCCTTCTGCAACTTCACGATGGTCAGTCCCACGCTCGACTACCGGATTTCCTGGGGCGCTGGTGGACCAGGTGGGACATCTACGTCACCATCCAGGGCTATAGAAGCAAGCCGCATCGGCGACCTTATTCTGCTGCTGCCATATGAAACGACAATCTTCAGATCTGGGAACGATCTTCACTGCAAGATCACCATCGGCAGCGTGCGTGAAGGTGTCACCATGACCAAGGGAAACCCATCATCCTTCTGCAACTTCACGACGGTCAGTCCCACGCTCGACTACCGGATTTCCTGGGGCGCTGGTGGACCACGTGGGACATCTACGTCACCATCCAGGGCTATAGAAGCAAGCCGCATCGGCGACCTTATTCTGCTGCTGCCATATGAAACGACAATCTTCAGATCTGGGAACGATCTTCACTGCAAGATCACCATCGGCAGCGTGCGTGAAGGTGTCACCATGACCAAGGGAAACCCGTCATCCTTCTGCAACTTCACGACGGTCAGTCCCACGCTCGACTACCGGATTTCCTGGGGCGCTGGTGGACCAGGTGGGACATCTACGTCACCATCCAGGGCTATAGAAGCAAGCCGCATCGGCGACCTTATTCTGCTGCTGCCATATGAAACGACAATCTTCAGATCTGGGAACGATCTTCACTGCAAGATCACCATCGGCAGCGTGCGTGAAGGTGTCACCATGACCAAGGGAAACCCGTCATCCTTCTGCAACTTCACGACGGTCAGTCCCACGCTCGACTACCGGATTTCCTGGGGCGCTGGTGGACCACGTGGGACATCTACGTCACCATCCAGGGCTATAGAAGCAAGCCGCATCGGCGACCTTATTCTGCTGCTGCCATATGAAACGACAATCTTCAGATCTGGGAACGATCTTCACTGCAAGATCACCATCGGCAGCGTGCGTGAAGGTGTCACCATGACCAAGGGAAACCCGTCATCCTTCTGCAACTTCACGACGGTCAGTCCCACGCTCGACTACCGGATTTCCTGGGGCGCTGGTGGACCACGTGGGACATCTACGTCACCATCCAGGGCTATAGAAGCAAGCCGCATCGGCGACCTTATTCTGCTGCTGCCATATGGAAACGACAATCTTCAGATCTGGGAACGATCTTCACTGCAAGATCACCATCGGCAGCGTGCGTGAAGGTGTCACCATGACCAAGGGAAACCCGTCATCCTTCTGCAACTTCACGACGGTCAGTCCCACGCTCGACTACCGGATTTCCTGGGGCGCTGGTGGACCAGCGTGGGACATCTACGTCACCATCCAGGGCTATAGCAGCGCATGCGACTATGCTCGACAGCTCGGACTGTACTCTTACTCGTTCAGACTTGCTGCTGCCATATGAAACGACAATCTTCAGATCTGGGAACGATCTTCACTGCAAGATCACCATCGGCAGCGTGCGTGAAGGTGTCACCATGACAAAGGGAAACCCGTCATCCTTCTGCAACTTCACGACGGTCAGTCCCACGCTCGACTACCGGATTTCCTGGGGCGCTGGTGGACCACGTGGGACATCTACGTCACCATCCAGGGCTATAGAAGCAAGCCGCATCGGCGACCTTGTCAGTGGGCAGTTCGGCAGCAGCGCGGACACTATGCCTAACAGGCTGTTGTATTTCTTTGTTCAGGTACGTCTTGAAGTTAACGAATGCTTTTGTTATCGTTCCGACGACCGTTTCTTACTGCTGCTGCCCTGCCCACACTTTTTGTTGCCGTATGTCGAGACTTGTGTCTTTTGTTTTCTGTTATTGCTTCGCTGCGGCGACATAGCATCAAATCCTGGTCCCATGAGCGCCGAACAATTGTCTCAATTTACTCAAATGCTACAACTTCTAAACGAACTTAACGCAAGGTCGCAAAGATTCGAGGCAGGCCAAACGACTATAATAGGTTCCATAGAAGAAATAAAGAAAAACCAAAAATCGATCGAAGAAAAGGTCACAGATATTGGGAGAAGGCTTACGACTGTTGAAAATAAGGCAGGCGCTTTAGAGAAAGACTTGCACTTACTAAAGCAAGGAAACGTCGACCAAAATAAACTACATATCGTGCTACGATCAAGACTTGACGAAATGGAAGACCAATCAAGGCGAAACAACCTTCTTTTCTACGGGGTACCCGATGAATCAGTAGAAACATGGGGTCAAGCTGAAGAAAAAATAAGAAACGTTTTATCGGACTGTTTTGATGGGGGAAGAACTGACTCATCGTCGTCTTTTACTATCGAGCGTGCTCATAGGCTGGGCCAGTTTGCCGCAAACAAGTGCAGGCCGATCATTGTGAAGTTTGCCTTTCTTAAAACAAAGGAACAAGTGCTGCAATTTAGGGCGAAACTTAGACTTGTTAATATAAGCGTTGGTGAGGATTTTTCTTTTACGACACGTTTGGCGCGGCGAAACTTAATTGAGTTTGGTAAATCGCAAGGTTCAACTTTCAAACTTAATTATAACAAACTGTTCATGAACGACAAATGCTATATCTATGATCAGGAACTGGGCCGCGTCTCGGAACTAGCCCGTCCGCATGCCTCTCTTGATGCAGAGCGTCACGTTTCGAGACCTGAGGGTACAACTACCTCTGATTAGCAGTTATTGAGGGGCAGTGGTCATCATGATGCTCTACGTAACGTATCCGTCCTTTTTACTAACATACGAAGCCTAATAAAAAAGCGTGACGAATTATGTTCCATGATCGATACTTGTGACGCCAGCATTGTTGTGCTGACTGAGACATGGCTTTCGGCAAAGATAAGTGACGCAGAGTTGTTTCTTGGTCAAAATCACTTTAAGACGTTTCGCCATGATAGGGAGCAACGAAGTGGCGGTGGTGTGTTAATCGGCGTTAGAGACTGCATCTCGTCATTCATCGTGGATATTAACAGTTCTCTTGAAATCATTTTTGTTTGTGCTACCATTCAACACCAAAGGATAATTCTAGGATGCTGTTATCGCCCGCCTTCATGTTCAGCTGACTTCGCTGATAAATTACATGACGTATTAAATACAGTTGTAACACGTTTTCCTAACACACCACTACTACTATTAGGTGATTTTAACTACCCAAACATTGTATGGGGATCGAGATGTCCTTATCCCGATCCTTTTTCACTTGAGTGTGCTAATTTTTTGAGTGTTGCATCCGAATTTCATTTGTCTCAACTAGTCAACACGCCTACTAGAATAACGCCTACTACGTCAAATATTTTAGATCTCATTCTGACTACTGTGCCTAGTCTGATTGGTCCAATCTCTTATCTTCCTGGCTTTAGCGATCACTCCCTGCTACATTTTGTGCTGACTATTCCTTTAAATTGTGCTAGTAATAAGAAGAAATTGATTCGCGACTACAGCAAAGCGAAATTTGATTCTATTAACGATGATTTGTGTTCTTTCTTAGATATATACTTTGAAAGGTTTTCGGAGCGCTCCGTTGAGACAAACTGGTCAATTTTTAAAGACATGATTAACACACTTACTGAAAAGTATATTCCTTTAAAAACTATCATTGTTAATGCCAGTTCACCATGGTTTAACAGAGTACTCCTCAGACTTTCTAACAAAAAGAAACGCCTATTTAGAGCCGCCAAAGGTACGCTCTGTCCTGTTCGCTGGCAGAAATACGCAGACGCTGCTGCGTGTTATAAGAATGCGATTAGTGATGCGAGGTCTAGGTTCTTTAACCAAGTCCTGCCATCTATGCTTCAAAATAACCCTCGTCAATTTTGGCATGTTATGTCCTGCCGTGATAGGCAGTCTGTTATTTCGCTTAAAGACGGTGATAACTCTGCTCAGGTCGATGAATCTTTATGTGCCTCTATTTTTAACGAAGTTTTCACCAAATCTTTTTCTGACCCTATCAGCAACACTGATTTGTCTTATTGTGCAAGCAATTTTTCATTAATGGATCATGTCATCATTAATCCCGAGGGTGTTTCAAAAATTATAAATGGCCTTAAGTTGTCGTCAGCTACTGGCACAGACGATATCAACTCCAAATTTCTCAAAGCAACTAATCAGTACTCTTCCCTCATACTCGCGAGAATATTTCAACAGTCACTTGATATCGGGGCTTTACCAAATGACTGGAAAATTGGGAAAGTAATTCCTCTCCACAAGGCTGGTGACAAGCACTCCCCATACAACTACAGGCCTATCTCACTAACCAGCATTCCTTGTAAAGTCTTCGAGCACATCGTATACACGCAACTTGTTAACTTCCTTGAATCTAACTCCTTCTTCACCTCAGCTCAACATGGGTTCAGGAAAATGTTTTCATGTGAAACACAGCTACTTTCCATTACTAATGATTTTCATGTTGCTTTTGATCAGGGATCTCAGGTGGACTGCATATTTCTTGATTTTTCAAAAGCTTTCGATAAGGTATCCCATAGACTTCTACTCCATAAATTAAGCAAACTTAACATCGACCCTAACGTGTTTAATTGGCTGATAGCATTCTTAACGAATCGTTCACAATTTGTAACCTGTAACGGTGTTAACTCTACCCTCACATCTGTTTCTTCTGGAGTACCTCAAGGGTCTGTTTTAGGTCCATTACTTTTCCTCATTTACATTAACGACCTGCCCAATGTTGTATCCTCCTCTGTAAGACTATTTGCTGACGATTGTGCCATCTACCGTATAATATCTAATGACTCGGATTCCCGACATTTACAGCATGATTTGGATTCTATTTTGAAATGGTGCGAGCTTTGGTCAATGGAACTTAACATTAAAAAATGTAAATTAATGCGCGTAACCCGTAAAGTTTCTTTTCCTACCACTTACAAACTGAATAACATACCATTAGAACCTGTTGACTCTTACAAGTATCTGGGTGTAATCCTTAGCTCTGATCTTTCCTGGAATCTGCATGCTACTTACGTGACTAATAACGCTAACCGCATGCTTGGTTATCTTAAACGGAACTTTTTTCTGGCCCCTTCATCCTTAAAGCTTTTTCTTTATAAAACTCTAGTACGCTCTAAACTTGAATATGCAGCTTCCATCTGGGATCCCGATACGACCTACCTTAGTGACCTAATCGAATCCATTCAGAATAAATCCGCACGTTTTATACTAACTAATTATAACCGTACCGCAAGTGTGACATCAATGAAGAACATTTTACTTTTACCCAGCCTCGCACATCGCCGTAAAATTTCTAGCATTTGTCTTTTTCACAAAATATTCCACCACAACCCGGTACTCAGAAATCAGCTATTAACCCCACCATCCTTCGTTTCAGCACGTCTAGATCATCAGCACAAAGTAGGAGTTCCATCTTGCCGTTATAACAAATATTTTAACTCATTCATCCCGAGAGTTACAAAAGAATGGAACCAGTTACCTCCATCCCTTGCATCTATTGTTGATTGTGACCTTTTTCGCACAAGTGTTAGTAACAATGTTTTTCCTATTACTTAACTCATGTTTCACTGTTGTTTCATGCTGTTTTTGTTTGTTTGTTTTTCCCACTCCCCTCTGTAATGCCTCTGGCCCTGAGGGTAAAATAAATAAATATATAAATAAAACGCGGGCTGAAATTGTGATTATCTGATATTTCCCGTTGGAGAGCCATTGACGACTAGCGCTTCATTTGTAGATCTCAAGTTAATCTGCTGCCGTACAGAAGCTCGCACCGACCAGTGGAGGAAGGAGCACTGAGGACAAGAATAACAACGTCCGCGAGAGTCTCCCCAATGTTTGTATATTGGTGAGACGGTCTCACCAAACAAAATTCCCGACCATAAGATGGCGAACGGGTCAAAATGACTTATTGACTGATTACATTAGAGCTGCTGCGCCATCTCCAATCAGCAGCCATGAATGATTTCATTCCCAGCGGGACCAACATTAGACACGTCAGGCGCGATAAGCCGTCGGGAGCGAGATTGGAACCGGCCGCTTCCAATTAATACTCGCTGGTGCTGGTGAAAATTATAAGACGGACGTATTATGAGGTACCGTAAAGACAAGATAATAAAACCTAAATAAACAAAAATATTGAGCGAATTTTCAACATGTTATATCAGTCGTAACCCGTAAGCAGATTGATAAATGAGATCAGCAACGAATGTGCGTCTTATCGGTTTCACCGGGAACCACATGCATGGATTCAGAGCGGCCCGATCGAATCTGGTTCCCTGCGACTTATTCCGCCTTAGGCGCACTATTCGGGATTTGTACCGCTCCGTGTGTGGTTCCGTTGTAGCCAGCCCATTGTGCAGCTCGCTGACTGTACACTTAAAGAACGTCAAAATTCTAGAAACTTCAAGTAACAAAGGCTACATGCCATGTTGAACGTATGCCGGCAGGTGTCAACGGTCAATCCGGCCGTGCAACGATAGGTATCTAAAGCCTCAAATAATATCGTTTTCTTCCAGTACCTATGCTAGACATGATTAGGGCCTGGCACATCTTCTCCACCGAAGTCGGCAATTCGCAACTTAAGCTGCAACAGCCGTGGTGCCAAAAGCAAACTAATGGCAAGGCGAAGCATTGCACCCTCTCACGTGACGCTCGAACAGTTTGAGATTTGCATAGATTTAATCTTCGTCACTTGACAGAAACCTGTGACGAAAAGCGTACGCTCGCTGAGGTAGAATTAACAAAACGTGTTCATACATGATTTTTCCTTAAATTGGGAAAAAATGTGAATGCCCAAAGAAGGAAACGAAGGAAATGTTTTTTCTATTCTTCATCAAGGATCAGGCCATCTGGCGCTTACTTCGAAGAATGAGCTCCTTGTAGTGTTACTAATCTCAACACTGCTGCGAAGTATATATATATACCGTTTCTTTTACGAGAGGTGGACAAATCTGATATGGCGGAAACTACTCATCGCACCAAAAAAACGTATGTCGTTTTCGTCCTAGGCCACGGGCCTATTCAGGAATATTATTAAAGTTCGGCATAATTAAGTTAACCATTTTGTTCTTAGCCCGAGACTGAGGCAGGAAAAAAGAAAAGTTTCAAAGTAGAAGAAAAATGAACAGTCGAGAACACGTCCACTTTTCGTGAAACACCCTGTATTCGCAACTCCAGCCCGCCGCTCGCCCTCCCGCGAACGAGCGGAGAACTAGAGGAACGGGGACGGCAGCGGCGGCGGCAGCGGCAGCGGGCTAAGAACAAAATGGTTAACATCCGCCAGCTCGCCTGCGCACTCACTGCATTATCATAATTAAGTTGTTAATTATTTTCGCGTAATAATTTTTTTTTAAATATTGAGTTTAAGGCCATGGTTTTCAATGAGAATCTTGATGAGCATCATTGAAAAGTGCTAAATCAACAGATTGAAGAACGATAGAATGCACGCGTGGTATTTTACGGCTTTCTGGAAAACCGTACAATTTCGACGGGTTTTGAAGTTTCGGTTTCCAATCGGAGCACTTCTCGACACCGACGGCACTCCGCCCCGTGGAGAAATAGTGCATCCAGCCTCTGCTGCGTTTCTCGAGGACAGGGCAGCAGATTTTGGTTGCACTATTTCTCCACGGTGTGCGGTGCCATCGGTGCGGAAAGGCGCTCTAATGCAAACCGAAACTTCAATCCCTATCGAAATTGAGCGTTTTTTTTAGAAAGCAGTAAAATACCGCGCGTGCCTTTTATCGGTCTGCAATTTCTTGAATAGTGTTTTCGATGATGCTCAGCAAGATTCTAGTTGAAACCGTTCCCTTAAACTCAATACTTAAAAATTAATTGCGCTAAAATAATAAACAACTTAATTATCCCCTACTTTAATAATTTTTCTTACTAGGCCCCTGGCCTAAGACCAAAACGAAAAAATAATTTTTTTTTGTGTGCGATGCGTAGTTTTTGCAAAATTGAATTTGTCCACTTTTCGTGAAACACCCTGTATTCGCAACTCCAGCCCGCCGCTCGCCCTCCCGCGGACGAGCGGAGAACTAGAGGAACGGGGACGGCAGCGGCGGCGGTGGCGCGGAAAAGGTGGCAGGGACTGTCAGCTTTCATGCGTGAAGCCGTTTTGACCAAAAAAGTGAGCGCGTTAAAATAGGAATTATTGTGCCGCAAGACCGTTGCACGAAGGAGTGGGATGTCTAATTTCTTTAGGGACATTTCGTATATAGCATACGCTGCGGATTGCTGGTCTTGTGCATGGCCTCCAGTTCGACCTGTGCTCAACGTGACGGCAAACGCTCCCGCTAATAATGTAGAGCTCTAGTGTATGGTCTATTAAAATCTATTCTTTGCCTCAAGTAGGAGAAGACCGGTCACGCAACGATATGTCGAGCAATGCACGTGGGAAATGGGTTTGCGCTTTAAGGCCGTAGAAACATGACCATTTATTTCCAGCACTTTTAAAAGATAGGATACGCGTACTTGCTTACAGGTAATTACAAAGTAAATCAAGAAATGCCCGAAGCATTTTAAGCGCGTCTGTGTTAGCCAGCCGTTCGTGACGAGAGCTTAGAACGGGCACTTTTGGCGTTATTGTTTTTATCGTGTTATTTGCAACGTTGCTGCCCCACGTTGCAAATAACACGATAAAAACAATAAAAAGTTTGATCTTTTTTAATATGCATTTTTGGTAGAGCTATAAATAAAACCCCTAAGCCCCTAAACACGCCGATTATGGTAATAGGCAGTTTTAGCATAGCGTTACCGCAGGCTAGAGATGGCTACCATGAGTACTGCAGCGCTTCTGGCACGCGCTGAAAATAGTGCTTCAAAGGCGCTGCGTGAGCCTCCGGTTGTAATGCTACACCGCACGGTAGTTTGCGGTAACAAACTTACTATCAATAACCATAGAGCAGTTTGGTCACGTGTTTGCAGTATACACTAAAACCGAGACGGTGAGCAGCGAGTTGCGAGCCTGTGACACGAAGACATCAATACTGTGAACACCGCTCTTCCGGAGCTTGACGGTCACCGTGCGCGGCTCACTTTCTACAGCACTAATCGCCAGGCAAAGCGCAAACACGATATCTTCATCACCCTCAAAAATATTCTGTCACAAACAGTGACGTGGGCTGTGCGTAAAACGCGCTCGCCCACCACAAAGCTTTCGCAGGTCGAGGTTTCTGCAACTTTTAAATATCAGCATTCTCATTTTGCTAACGCGCATCAACTTCTCCGTCACCCGTTATATGATCCTGCCCTAACCACTTCGCGTTTGATGACAAATAAATCATTTTTAGTGCACTGACCAGCATCAGCGAGCAGGCGCACGGGTAGCCTTAGATAATGTATCCCCGTCTCTTCCGCCATCTTGGAACTACCACCCCGCCACCTATAGGGCGTTGGAGTTGCGAATATACACCTGTTTATATTACTTGAGGCGGAAACTGCCATTCATGATTCTGGAGAAACGCAATGATTGCTGCCCTTTTCTTTGGAATACAGCTCTTGGGTAAGACCCAAGCGGAAGAACCCGAATGCGACGGTGCCTTTCCCAACGCTGCCGAGGTCAGCAAATGTTCTACATATAACCAGTTTGCATGATGAACAATGTTTGCGAAATATTGTCCCATATGAAGGTTCATCGTTTAAACAGTAAGTTTAGACAGTTCGAGTTCTAACAGAAACTCCCACCGCTTGTGCGTTTGTTACGTGAATGGTAAATTTACAATTTTAGAAACCGCAGTACAGGCCCACGGTTGTGTTGAGGAATAACATTTCTGACTTACAACTTCGTTGAGTCGCAGTTTTTTTTAGGCTTGTGCCAAGTCAATTTTGGAAAAGCGCTTGCCTCCACTGATCGTGGTTAGCAACTGTTTTACGTTTAGTGCTGGGTGAGTTCCAGGATTTACGTAGGCGCTGACTGTGCTTCCGTGATCACCACCAAGTCTTAACGACATACCCGTCTTCTTCACAACTAATCGAGTTGGCCACTCAGAAGACACGACCAGGTTTTATTATTCCTTGCCCTTCCAAACGATCCAGTTCTCCAGAATTCCGTAGAGCGAATGTAACAGGACGGTACTTGAGCAACGTTCGGGGTGCAGCCGGCTGCGTTGGGATACGGACTTTTGACCCTTTACGACCGTTCAGAACTTAGGTGAAAATATCTTTAAACATCCAAGACTTTATTCAGTGAGTTGAAGGTCACAAGGGTTAACTCCGCTGCGATAAATGTCTAGAGGTGCAAATCAGTCTTTGCCGAGCAGATATGCTCCTTGTCCCTTCATGACACGCAACGGGAGTTTGACCGCCTGTGTTTTTGCGGCAGTTGTCAAGACGTTTACCTAAAGTTCCCCGAGAACTGGCAATCTTTGCGCTGATCGGGTGTGCAGCTGCTTCTCTTGGGCTGCGGCTTTACTGCTCCCTTAGGCAACAGTGTTTGAAACGTTATCTTAACTGATAGGTGTGACCGCGGCTCCCAAGGAAAATTCCATTTGCAAGCTTTGACCGCGACGGTCAGAGTAATTTGAAGATATGATCGACTTGGTGATCCATCGCATGCCCTGCTTAACTAGAGTTCTGAGTCGCGATCTGCACCCGACTCACGCACTTAATGGGTCTTCTTACTTTGTCCTAGCTCGTTCTTTGTAATGCAAGCGTTCTCAAAATGGCCGATCTTTTTGGAAAGTTACACATGCTTTTGTGATAGTTACACTCATCTACTTGGCCGACGGTTATAGCTGTTGCACCTGTTTAAAGGCTCTTGAGCCTGTTTCGTTTTCTTTTTTTGCTCTGCTGTTGACCGATTTTCGCGTTGCTTGTGAAAGGTTTGACGTCGACATCGGCTCTCATCTTCGATTGATCCGTTGTCGTCGATTCCATCGCCTTAGCGAAATCAAACGTTTTCTGGAAAGGGACGGCTTTTTCGAATAGTAATAAGAAATACTGACCCGAGCAAATCTCACTAGAGAAACGTTGACCCCTTTTGGTGAAAGTGCGGAGAAAGGCTCACCAGCCTTTGGAGAGACCAAGCGAAAAACTAATATGTGTATCACATTTTTATACAAGGCGTGTCGAGGTACTTTTGCTCGTGTTCAACATTCGAGCACGTTCGTCATACAACAACTTTCAATTATGGTACAAATGCACATGTCAAGAAGAACATATCTACCAATCGTTATCGCGACATCTCCTTCCTCGTACTCGGCAGCCGACGTTTTGTTCTTTTTTCTCTCGAAGTGGTTAAAGTTTTAAATGTTGCCTAAGAAATTATTAATTTATACTCAGAACACTGAAAACGAGGTCGGTTCAAAATCCCTTCTGCTTCATTCTGCACGTTCGTAAATATTCATCCTTACACGTTAAATGATCTTGCAATGGTTTTGTGCTGCTCCTCCAGTTCCCGCTGGTTCTTTTTAGAGTTGCTTATGTGTGTGTTTACGTTTTTAAGTTAATTTTGTTATATGGGGATGTCGAATCAAACGCCGGTCCAATCATTAACTATGAATTTATGGCTGCCCTTACTGAGCAGTCCGCTAAAACCAATGCGCGTCATACCAAGATGATTGACATGCTAAATCAGGTCAAATATAACCAGCATCAACTAGAACTAAAAGTGCTAGACATAAATTAAATACTTGCAGCAGTGGAATAACTTGTAGAATCACTAGATGTGCCAGAGTATCCTGTTGAATTTTCTAATGTTGTTAGTGAGGCCGTTCGAAGTGAAACTACCGTTCTGAATTCAAGACGTAATGAGCTTGAAGATAGGTCACGTCGTGACAACTTACTTTTCTATCGTATTGCTGACACCCTTTCCGAAAACTGGTCGCAATCAGAGACTCATATTCGCGGCAATATTTCTACGATATTAGGACTAGATTTGCCTGGCGAGGCGATATCCCGTGCTGATTGATTAGGCGCATACACAAGTAATAACTCCAGGCCAATAATTCTTAAATTTTCTTCCTCTAAGTTCAAGGCGAGTGTATTTTCTCAGCGTTTTAAGTTCAGGGGAAAAGGAATTTCAGTCAGTGAGGATTTCTGTCGGGCTACGCGGCAGTTATGTAAAAAAGTTAATCGATATTGGTAAAAGCACCGGTCAGAGGTTCTCGCTCAGACTAGGCAGGCTGCACGTTAACCAAAAGGTGTGTACTTACTGCCCTGTAACACACTGTGTTTGGGAAGTGACTCCTAGTCATGCTCGTGGACCTAACGACACCGCGTATTTCCCGGGCACCAATAATACAGTTTTCGCGCCGCAACCGCGTACCGATAATGCAGTTTCCGCACCTGTCTCAAAAAAGGATAATTCACACGCGCAATCAACATAACTATCTAAAGGCCTGGCGGCTAACACCATCTAAATATTGTATTCTAACGTGTGTAGCGTGTGCAACAAACGCAATGCCTTGTCATCTCTTATCGACACGTGTACAGCTGATATTGTTATTCTTACCGAAACGTGGCTTTCTGGTAAAATTGCTGATAGTAAAATTTATAAGTGTGAAGATATGTGCAATCTTTTTTTTTTTCATTTCAATCGTGACTCACGCTCAAGTGGCGGTGTTCTTATCGCTGTTCGTGATTCTATAATATTGAGTGTTGTGCCACTTAACATATCTTTGGAGTATGTGCGTGCCCGTGTACATGTCAGGAACAAGTATTTTATTTTTTGCGCCTGCTATTGGCCCCCACTTCGTCTAATACATTTTGCTCAGAGCTTCACAATGTTTTAAATAGACTGGTAGTATGGTTTTCTTCTTTGTCTTTGCTTCTACTGGATGATTTTAATTTTCCCACAATTAACTGGAAAAGCGACACTGCCACAATAAATGATCACTCATTACAGGCTGTTTCGTTTCTCAGGCTTTGTCTTCATTTTAACTAAAAGCAACTTGTACATGAGCCTACACGATGTTCATCTCATTCTTCCAATGTATTAGACCTCATTATCACTACAACTATGAGCTTGTTTCTCCCTTAAGGTATTTGCCAGGTTTAAGCGACGATTGTGTTATTCAGTTTGACCTGCAAGCATCTGCTTCCTCATGTAAATCATTAAAGAGTATTCGCGACTACAAAAATGCCGTTTTTTTTCAAATATTAATTAATTAGAAGCGTTTCTAACCAAGTACCTTTCACGCGAATGGTTGAATAAAATTGATCTCTCTTCAGACAAAAGTGATTGACCTAATTATCCAATACATCCCCCTGAAGCGCATCCGCGCTTATCCACAGGCACCTTGTTTTAAAGCACGCCTTAAGCGTCTGCAAAATAAAAAGAAACGGTTATTTCGGCGCGCAAAATTAACAAAATGTGCTGAGCGATGGCACGCTTACGAAGCTGCTGATACGGAGTATAAACAAGCTGTCGCACTATCAAAGCAGGAGTTTTATTAGTGTACACTTTTTCTCTTTAGAAAAGATGGCCCACGAAAGTTTTCGAGTGTGGTCAGTGGTATCACACACAATGGAGCTGAGCTTTGTGATGCGAATAATGTTCCTGTACATCTAAACGTTTGTTGGGATGTCCTGAACGACGTCTTTGCTTCTCATTTTTCCGACATGAATCCTACCTGTTAACTAATTGTCTTCAGCGCTAATTTTAGTCCTATGTTTTCTGTTCGTATTGATTCATTTGGTGTCGATTGTTTAACCCTGAAGCTAAACATTTCCGCGTGTGCTGGGACTGACGTCATTAATTCAAAGTTCATGAAAAGTACCGCCACCTATTTATCTTTGATTCGTTCCGAAAATTTTTCACAGTCTTTGCAGTGTTGCACGTTGTCCAAGGAATAGTAGGTAGGGAAGGTGGTTCCTTTGCATAAATCAGGTACTGCTCACTCCCCATGAAGTACTTAGACCGAAATGTATAACGTTTCCGTTACGGTTACGGTTACCGTTTTTTGTTGATAACGGTTTGGTTTGGGTCCATGACCCAAACCAAACCGTTATCCATGAGACGCCACATCTCATGGACATGAGAGATGAGAGAGATGTCCATGAGACGCCACATTTCATGGACATCTCTCGTTGACAAGTATTTATTTATTTATTTTCAGTGCCTACCAACGGCCAGAAGCCTAGGAGGGGTAGAGCACCAAGTCACATTAAAAAGGTGAAAGTGACAAAACAAATCCAGAACACAACCCGACGACAACGCACTATATCAGATTGTCAACGCTTATCTTGAATGATATGATGTCGTCATTAAAAAAGTCAACAAGGCGCGTATCAAGATGATTAAAATAGTTCTGTATGCGAACTACAGCAGAGAAACAATGCATGGGATTAACGGCAAACGTGCGGCTGTTGCGAAAATGTCTAACAGGCACATTTAGATTGATGCAGGACAAAATGAAAGGACAGTCATAATACCCATGCAAACACTTGAACAAAAAATATGAGATCACATCTGCCACGTCTTGTTTTTAACTCCACCAATCCTAAGCGATTGAGCACATTCACATATGAGTAGGCTCGACAGGTCTTGTCTTGCGTGAAACGTTCGTGCAAATCGTTTTTGGACACGCTCTAACGTCGCTGCAGCAGTGGCACTAAGGTTGTTCCAGACAACTGAAGCAAAGTCTAATTTGGGCAAAATAAGGCTTCTGTACAATACAAAGAAACATAAAGGATCGCGAAACACAGAACTAAGGCGAGTAACAATGCCCAACACCCTAAAAGAGGCTGACAGGATCATTCCAACATGACTGTTGAAGTTCAGCTTTTCGTCTAGCATAACGCCAAGATCCTGCACAACCGACACACGTTTAATAAGAGCGTCTGGTATTCTGGTATTCTGGGCGAGGTCGCACAGAATGTCGTAGGCCTGACGGACCCTTGCTTCGGGAATGGGTGGGGAGGGGCTCCAGCCTTCCACCGGAGGTAGTCGGATCGCGTTTGTGGCTCTGGTAGAAATGATTCACGTAGAAGCCATACCTCCGGAGGAAGCAGGGGGAGGGCTGCGACGATGCTGGAAGCGATGTCTTGGCGCGTCTGTAGATGTTCGAGCTCACCGTGCTAATGTTCTAATAGCTCGCGTTCAGAGTTCTGCGACAGGGACTGCTGAGATTGCTTGTCCATTGTCTGTTGGAGGAGGGTTGCTCCATCGTCGGCGGCCAAGTGCGTTGGCGTGTTCGACGACGAGGCATATTTCCCTTGGCTTCTTCTTTTGTTATGTTGAGAAGCGTGGCAGTGCCGGCAGCTGCCACTTGGTTCGAAACAGGGTCTCGGTACGAAAAAGAAAAAAAAAACAAAAAAAACACGGAAATTCATTTGGATGTATCCTAGTTTCTTCCGCCGCTCTCAGCCCTAGCATATACATTTATATGTATATATATAAAAAGGCAAAGGTTCAACGTCGGCGTTTTGTATAATATATATATATATATATATTATACAAAACGCCGACGTTGAACCTTTGCCTTTTTTTCTTTCTCTGTTGTTTCAGAATCGTCACTCGCATCACGTTTCAAAGTAAATTAATACCAGGTTGTTTTTGTTTTTTACGCCAATTCTGCATGATGGTTAATTTACCTCATTTTTTTATACTGGCTACTGTATGCCAGGAACACCGGTGGTTTTGATAGAACCGATTTGGATGGACATCTGAGAATTATAGCTTATTATTTAATTTTCTGAAGGCGACACCTAGTGAATACATGCAGCGATGTTGGAGTGTGGCAGATTAAGAAATAGAAACGTCTTTATTTTAAGCTCGACCACTGATTCCAACTAAGTGTTCTTAATCCTAAAGTTAAATTGAACGGAAATGTACTACCAGATGCACAACTTGCTGACGGAAACTCTGTGAAATGGACACATTTCAAGATCCCTTCTCCAGGTCATACTTGAGAAAAACTGATATTTTTATTTATCGGTTAATAGCGGTTAAAACCGATTACCGGTAAATAATTTACGGTTGCGGTTACGGTTACGGTTTTTATAAATTTCAAATAATGGTTTCGTTTCGGTTACGGTTACTGAAAATATTTCGTTCCTAAACGGTATTCGGTTTCGGCTACGGTTACGGTTTGAGTCCCTGCTCCCCATTTAACTACAGGCGCATATTATAGATTAGTGTGCAGTGTAAATTACTTGAACATATATTTTACTCTCACTTTGTTGTCTTTCTCGAGTCCAAGTATTTTTTTTACTAATTGTCAACATGGGTTCCGAAGGTTGTTTTCTTGTGGAACACAGCTCGTATCGTTTACTAATGACCTATTAGTTGCTATTGATGCTGGGCTAATAGTTGAGTGTATTTTTTTAGATTTTCATAAGGCTTTCGACTCTGTATCGCACGACCGACTTCTCTTGAAACTAGTAAACTTAACATTGATCCTAACATCTTGGGCTGGATTAAATGTGTTTTTTTTCTGACTGCTCACAATATGTTTTTGTCAATGGCCATAATTCTTCTACTACCGCCGTTACGTCCAGGGTACCACAGGGGTCTGTCCTGGGGCCTCTCTTGCTCTTAGTCTACATTAACGACCTCCCATCGCAAATTGTGTCCTTTATTAAATTGTTCGTGGATGATTGTGTACTGTATCGCGTAATTACTAATGCCCAAGAGTGTGCTATACTACAGTCAGACCTCGACGTAGTTTCTTCCTGGTGCGCTGAATCCCTAATGAAGCTTAATGTTACTAAATGTAAAAACATGCGCGTTTCCCGTCTCTCTAAAAACATTGACCCTGTCAGCTGTTTCTTCATACAAGTATCTTGGTATTCATACCACTCATAACCTTTCCTTGAACATGCACGTCGCCTATGTTTTTAATAATTCTAATCGTGTGCTTAGGTTTTTGCGCCACCATTTTCGTTCCGCTAATGTTCCGGTCGAACTGCCGTTATATAAAACTTTAGTCAGGCCAAAGCTCTAATACGAATATTAGGCCATAGCAGAACACAATGTTTTGTTGCAAGTGAAGATGCGCGACCAACGGTTGCTCTATGCAAGGAAGCTACATCTGCTACCTTGGTAGGCTCGTGTTCTGTCAACTTCGGCACTTATTTTATTAAACAATACAAGACAACAACTTCTCGACTTCAAGAGGATTACGCTGTCCTCGTAAAAAAAATAACTTTCTATCTCGTTTTTCGACAGCATTCACCATTAGCGACACTGATTTAGAAAAAAAAAATTTGACAAAACATTGCATCATAACCGCTGACGCTGCGCCCATTCGACGTCGCAGTGTGCCGCGGGCTCAGCGCACGCACGTATATATCCCTGCTCAAAAAATGCTCACTCAAGGTGTAATTGAGCCAGCTTACAAACCCTTGTCATCGCTGATCACCATGGGGAAAAGAAAGAATAGATCGGCTTGATTTTGCGTAGATTACAAAAAGCTGAAAGATGTCACAAACAAGGATGCCTTTCCACTACCACAGACAGATGAATTTTTAGACGCACTCGCGTGTTCCACTTGGTTCTCGACTCTCGACCTCAAGAGCGGCTACTGGTAGGTTTATGTACATTCATTTCACCGCGAAAAAATAGCTTTCAACACACGCTGTGCACTCTACCAGTTCACAGTCATGCCATTCGGGTTGTATAATGCGCCCGCCAGGATCCAACGTCTGATAGATTAGGTTTTTCAGGGACTAGCTTGTTCCGCGTACCTTGTTTATTAAGGCTATATCGTGGTACTCGGGAAGACGTCCGCCGAACCCTTAACAAATCGTGAGCTGGTTATCCAGCGACTTCAGTACGCAAACCTGAAGCTAACACTTAAAAATACACCCTATTTGCTAAAGAAACTCGGTACCTAGGACACGTCATTTAAAGAAATGGAGTTTCTCCATACCCAATGAACTTAGGTGTCATAAGACTCATAACCGACTGGCCAACCCCGACTTCAGTTGTGGACTTTCTGGGCTTCCTTGGCTTGGCGACTTACTACCGGCGTTTTGTTTCCTGGTTTTTCACGAGTCGCTAAACCGCCTTATGCTCTGTCTGAGAACTCCGATCTGTACAACTCGTACACCGAATGTCAAGACTTCTTCGAGGAGCTTAAGCAGGCGTGAGCATCGCCCTCTGCACTGGCTTATCTAAGAGATGACGCCTTATTCATTATTTTTACAGAGCAAGTAACACTGCGGCCGGTGGCATTCTATCTAGGCAACAAGAAGGTCACCTTCGAATCATCGGGTACTACAGCAAAGCCTTCATGAAACCAGAGCGTAACAATTGCACCACACGCTCTCACACTTCAATTACTACTTGAGCGGCAGAAAATTTATTATTCGTACAGACCACGCGGCTTCGACTTGCAGTTGCTTGGTTTCAAGGCAGAAGAAGAACAAGTGGCTCACTAGATAGAACAACTCCAGCAGTGCAACTTCGAGATTGAACATCGTGCCGGATCACATAACAGCAACGCTGGCGACCTCTCCAGACGATAATGTAGGAGGGCTCCTGTAGACAGTGCTTGAGCATGGTCTACCGTAATTCTACCCCAACAGACACCTTCTGCCAGGTAGTCATATCTAATAACATGAGGTTACCTGAAGAAATCCAAGAAGCCCAGCTTCGCGACCTTGCCGTAGGCCTATGTTTCCAATAGAAGCGAAGCGTTCGCTGACCATTACGTACCAACATATCGCACCTTTCTCCAGACGTCCAAGCTATTGGGCCCAGTGGGACACCCTGGAATGGCGCAAAGAACTTGTGTATCGACGCTGGGATTCACCTACTGCTGACCGAGCCGTGTGGCATCTAGTGGCACCACCTGATTTCCCCACCCAGGTCTTCAGGCAGCTTCACAGCAGTGCTAATGGAGTCCGTATTTTTTTTGTAAATGGCACTTTTTGGAAGATACGCCAGCACTTCTAGGGTTTCAGCACCATAATGACGTTAGACTATGGTGCGACAGTGCGACATCCGCGCCTCGCGTAAGGACCCATACAAGGATGCGCATGCGCCATTGCAAGAATGCACCAGTGCACCATTTGAACGTATCGCAATCGACGTTTTAGGTTCATTACCATGACAAAAACTGGAAACCGGAATCTAATCATCACTGTCGACTACTTTAAGAAATGGCCAAAACCCAGCGCCCTTCCTGATCAGACTGCCCCTCTTGTGGCGGATGCTCTGGTGACTCACTGGATGTCCTGATACCCCGCACCCTTTCTCTGCATTTTGATCAAGGGCGGAACTTTGAGTTATAATTATTTTCAAATGTTTGTCAACAATATAAAATAACCAAGAAAAGAAGGACGTTACTGCATCCTCAGTTAAATGGACTCGTAGAGCGCTTTGATCCGCCATACTGCATCATTTGGCAATGATTGTTAACAGACACCAGGACGACGGACGACTTTATTTCTTTATTTCTGCACTCCTACCGAACAGCGGTCTATGAAATCACCGAGTATACGCCTGCTATGATTCTTTCTGGACGGGAAAATCGTATGTCATGCGACCTCACCTTCTCAAGACCGCCAGACCGTCCCTCTCTACCGGAGTCATACACTAATGACCAGATGCCACGTCTAAAACACTGGGCGTACCGACTGGGGGGCAAGGGGCTTGCCCCCCCCCCCAACTCTTAGAGAGAGGGGCAAGGCAGGTGTTTTGCCCCCTCCCCCGAAAAAAAAACAACAGCCGCGACTGGGAAGGGCAAACACTAGCCGGCGGCGCCCAGGGGATACTAAGGGGAGCGCCCCCCGGCCCGGGGGGGGGGGGGTATGGTTTGTCCCCCCACTCAAAAAGAAGTTGGTACGGCACAGTCTACAACAAACTCACGACTTCATCAGAAGCCCCTTGTCTATCGGCTTGCAGCGCGTGACGGCACGCTATGACGAGCACAGCACGCAAGATCCTTTAAAACCTTGTGACAAATTGTGCCTGCATAACTCACTACAAAAACAAGGACTTTCTCTGAAACTAAAAAAACTGTCAAGTGTCATTCACGGTTGTCGCGCGTCTTAACGATGTGGTGTACCATGTGAGACACAAGACCCGTTCCCGCATGTTTGGGGTACACAGGAACCAACTTGCTCGCCACGAAGGCAGCTCTACCTAAAATGAGATTTACAAATACTTATATTTCGGAGAGGGAATAGACCATTTGCTGTCTTACCCAGGCATCAAGGAGAATGCAGGGATTGGTGTTCCACGCGCCACACGCGCACGCCTTTCCTGTGTAAAATATTCGAAGTAAATAACCAAAAGAAAGCATTGACGAACGCGCGTGCAAGATGCCATTTGTTTTTAGGTTTTGCTTTGGAAAAGTTACTACTGCTGAGGCCAGCGCGTGCGGCGCGTGGAACACCAATCCCTGCACTCTCCTTGATGCTTGGGTAAGGCAGCAATAGGTCTATAGTGTGCCTGTGAAGAAGAGAAAAAATACGTCACGTTAGCGACAAGCGGGGAAATGCTTGGGGCAACAGACACGCCTAAATAAAAGCGTTACATCCCCCTGGCTACTGTCTGACACTTCCATTTTCAACATAATCTTCCAGGTTCACGGGTATTTTATAAAACCTAAGATATTAAGGAGAGGATGGAACACGATTACCGCCCCGATATACTTCTTCCATGTGGCCTCGTAGTCATCTTTACCTGCGCACAAATTGTGGCACGTCAGGAGCGCCCCAACATGCCCTATCCCTTTATTTGAATCGGTCGCCAACACCTACAGTATCATACATTTAAAATTTTCACATATTCGAAAATGCAAGCATTTTATATGGTCGGTACGGGATGTCGTGGAGTGAGGTTGGCAAATTAGAACCGGAACTCATTGAATAAGGGACTCATAAAGTTGTGTTACGAGGCCGCTAGCATGGCTTCAATCTTGAAAGAGGACAATTTCACTCAAGGGATAACAATGTAGGTAGTTGTCAAAACAGCTTGACTCTTTAAAACACGTCAGTGAAGAATGACACAAACGACTAAGGCTACAAAGCAATGGTTAGTAGATGTCATATTTACGCCCTCTAAGGGGTTAGATAATGAGTATTATGTGAAAACTTAATGTATACAAAAGATTGGACTTCAGAACTGAGTAAAGCTGAATTTTGCGTTGGCTTATTTTATTGGCAGGTTACTGTATTTTGTTTTAAAATTTGACACGCGTCAAAGCCGATAATATGGAAGGTGAATTATGCATTGATTTATTGCTCCAAATGGTCCTCAAAATAAAAGCCCAAGCCGGAGAGCCCACTTGTAATGACACATAAACCCCTGACAAACGTTACTTATTATTGCTCTTGGTGGCTGCCAACGTAGGCACCAAGAGGCATGTAACATCACACACAAGACAAGAGTACTCCAAGTGTCAAAAAGAAGTCATTTATAACATTTTAATAACATGTGGAAGATTTTATATAGGGAAGACAGAGGCGCTGTAATAACGATAGAACCTAAGAACATGCCAAATCTCTACGAAACTTGACAGCAGCAGGACACCTTGCAGCCCATTGTCGCGCATGCCAATGCGAGGTAACAGTGTGCAACGTAAACATCGTGGGGCGACATAAATATCAACTCGCCCGTGAACTGCTGGAAGCCCTAGCTATCGAAGAAAAAGGCGAGGACTGTGTTAGGGCCCTTTCCGCTGCACTGCACAACTCAAAGAAGTGTTTCCTTTCGAGCGACATGAGTCGCAGGCATAGATAGAAGAAAAGAAAAAGGAAGATCGCTTAAAGAAGACAGAAGAAGAGGAATGAGACGAGTTCCAAGTATGTGGAGCGAAAGCTCGCGCTGCCGAACCCAGGAATCCTGGGTTCAATCCCCACCCCGGCCCGTTTCGATCTGGATGAGCATCTCACCGGCAAGCTGTCATGTATCACTACTGCGTCGTGCACGTTAAAGACCCCACGCTGGCAGTCGTCCTGCACTGGCTAAATTGCTTATCAACAGTGAGTAGCAATGCCGCCATGTTCTGGCAGACTAACCTCCTGCTGTGTAAACAACTAGCGGCGAATAATACCCCATTCACACGGCAGCGTAAAGGTACCTTTAGCTTAGGTCCCTTAGCTGAAGGTACCCGTAGTAAAGGGCGTTCTTGATCACACGATAAATAAACGGAGCGCTTTAAGTTGATGTCGATTGCATTCCTGCTAAACCGCGAAAGGAGCATCTGATAAACAATTATTGCTCGAAATCGGTTTGATGCGCAGTTTTTGATTATTAAATATGAAATATCACATTTAATACCTAAATATCATTTTGTGTTTGCTTTTGCGGCACTTTATATTTTTTATTTAAGTCTAAGGGCGCACCTAAATGAGTCTTGCTTTAAAATGTCCGACACGCCTGGCCACAGTGGCCCTAAATCATCTGCGTTTACGAGTTTGCATTGCAAGGTGGGCGACCCTTTTTATGTTTAGTAGCTCCATTTACTTGGAAAGTTTTCACTGAAGTAGCTAAATAGTGCCCGGCAAAAACAAACCACGGCGGAGTCTCACGGTTACGCCAGTCACGCGATCGAAAGGAATGGACGACGACGAAGATAAAGGGTCCTGGGCGAGAGAGTCGGACGACTGGTCTACAACCTCGAATAAGAGCTCGCAGTGGTCCATCGCGGTCGGGTTCGTAGCAGACATTGTTTTCCAAGTGCCGCCGCTGCTACATGCTAGCTAGAGTATGCGTTCATCATTATTGTATTATTCCATCAAATTTGTGTTCACAATCATTTCATAATTTGATACTTATATATATTCAATTTGTTATAATGCATTAAACAAGATATATTTATATATCTGTGATATTATTTTGAGTTTGTGGGTCCGAGGCTACTCCCTGCAGCTGTTAAGGGAGCTCGGCGAGCTCCGTTTAACACAGGACCTCCCTTAGTGAAAGGGACCTTTATGCGCCGTGTGATCACGATCTCCAGCTCCCTTTACGACAGGTACCTGGGCTAAAGGTAACTTTACGCTGCCGTGTGATTTGGGTACTAGACTTAGATTAGAGGAATGAGAACATTCCGACAGTAGAAATGGCAACGCGTTAAAGGCAAAGAAATCTCGAATTAAGTGTAAAGAACTGGTAGAAGCCCATAGTTCATCGAAGAAAAAGGCTAGGAGTGTGTAAGTGTACCTTCCGTTGCACTGCACAAGTCAGAGAGGATTTTTCTGCGTAGTGACATGAGTCCCAGGCGCAGAGAGAAGAAAAGCAGAGGAAGATCGCTTAAAGAAGACAGAAAAGGAGGAATGAGAACATTCCTACAGCAGAAAAATTAATGCGTTAAAGGAAAATTTATCCCAAATTAAGCGTAAAGAAAAGGAAAACCTGAATTAAGGTTTAGGAATTTAGATTAGGTGTCAAGAGTGAAAACAAAATGCAGTTTACTGTAAAGAAAAATAAAATCGGAATCAAGATATAGCAAAGGGGAAAAAAGAGGCATTCTTAAAAGTTGCTAGCCCAGCGGTGCGACTGTTAAGGGGGATCGGTGGCCGAGTGGTCTAGCGCACACCAGCTCAAAGCACATGTAGCGAAAGCTCGCGCTGGAGAACCCAGGATAATGGGTTTAATTCCCAGCCCTGCTCGTTTCGATCTGGATGAGCAACGTTCCGGCATGCGGTCGTGTATCACTAGTGCGTGGTGCACGTTAAAGACCCCAGGCTAGCGGTTGTACCGCACTGGCTAAATTGCACATCTACAGCTGAGACATCAGACGCCCACTTAGGCAAACTAACTTCCGATAGTATAAACATACACACAACAATTTGCTTTGATTTGCGACTGGTATAATTTTTTGTGTGTGCGTTTTTTCTGTTCAGCTGACCCCGTTCACATGCAATAATGCTGTGGTGACTTTTTCTTCTATTCATCTGTCTTGCTATACGCAATTAAAAAAGTTATTTTATATGTTTGCCTTTTTTTGCCTTTTAAGATGCACGCATCAAAATAAATATTTGAATATGTCTATAAAATATTTTTTCAGGTCATGCTGAAGCTACCTAGGACGTACAGGCTTCAATCTTCTTTTAATGTTTCTAATTTGACTGCGTGTTCCAAGTTTTCTACAACAAAAACTTATCATAAGAAGACATACAAGAAATATAATTTAGTATTTGTGTACACTAACAAGATAAAGTAAGTAATAAATTCATTCATATTAGGAACGTTTGTGCCATTTGTATGCCAAAACTGATGTAAGACGTCTAACATGCTTTGTTTTTCAGCAAGGATCACCAAGATCAACCCTTTTATGTACGAGGTGTCGATAACTATACAATCTTAATGGCATCTAAGCAGAGTGAGTAGAGGCCTGGCTTGTTGTGCCTCACAGTGTCTTAATTTTACACGCGGTGGGAAAACAAACATGGTGCATAGCTTTTTGGTCTATTTCTTTTAATATTTGCGTTCGGATCCTTTTGCTCATTCGATGACACCGTAATGCAATAATGACATGTTGCGCAAATACCGTCGTATGCTGTAACACCCAGAGAAATTTCTATTTCAAAAATTCTATTTAACCTAAATCATAGCGTATTGATATTTTTTCTATCTGAGCCTTTAGTCATGTGATGTTTTCTTCTATAAAATATTGAGCCGGTGCTTCTAAAAATTGCGAAGGAGCGCTTAAGTTTACTCAAGTCGTGGTAGCATGGTTTTAATGGTTGCTTGCCTGCTTTCCACTCCTTACTGTCGGGTTAGGATCCCATCACTGAAAAAAACTATTTCATCATTTTATTCACTTTAGAAGTTTTTGTAGTAAATTTAAAAGTGCTCGTGTTTAAAGACGGAAACTTAGATAGCCGGATGCAACAAAAGCCACGTCTGATCATCAAAATTAAGTAGAGTATGAAGCTGTAGAATTGTAATTGGTTACACTACCAATTACCTAATTAATTAATAAATCGCTTACTAAGTTTTAGCTCATTATTCAACCAAAGGACGGCTTTTATACGCGGTCAGAATCATGGACTTTCTAATCCAACATCAAACATTTGATGAATATTGGAACTTCTGTGCCTCAGGTTTGATAAACACAACAACAAAGATGTTTACACCAAATCACGTGTCAAAATATGAAACACTTAGCATTAAAAGTACCCTATTTTGAATAACTCGCAAAGCGATGAGATCTTTTTTTTTTCTAATTCCGCAGTTTTATAATGGTGCCATGCTTTCGTTATATATCCAGGGTGGCCAGAGTGGCATGGGGTTAAAGCCGCAGACAAACTACAAATGTTCGGAGAGCCACCGGAATAAGGAGGAGTGGGGGCGGGCCACTTTTAACAAGAAACAATATGGCTGGAGCAGTCCTTTACAAAGGGCACAAGTATATTGCCGACTACAACAAATAATCAACGGGCAGCACAACGTTTCTTCAACCGCTAAGAACAAATCAACGCATGGTTCACTTGCCAGTCACTGCCCCTGATGACCGTTATCTGTATACGGTTCGAAATTATTTCTAGAACAATAACGTGAAAAGGGCAACTGGACACATCTATGTGTCAAAAAGCAGTCAAGCTGTATGTCTGCAGTTTAGCACAAAGCTGCTAAGACTGAGTTTATTTTTTTTTTGTATTAGGGGTCCAAAGAGAGGAAGGGGAGCACATTTACCAGAGAGCCGCGAGCTAACCTTTGAACAGCGAAGAGCCACATGAAGATCGCGAACCGCCGTTTGGACACCCCTGGTATGTATCACTAGAGAGTTTTAGTAGATCGTTCCGATGACTCCGATAACGACACCCGATACTCTGCCTCCGCCTTTGCGCTATATATAGTATCGTTATCGGGGGTATCGGAGGTATCGGAACGATCTACCAAAACTCTTATTAAACAACTCCACTTAACCCCAAAACGATGTTATCCAACTTCGTATAAACCGAAGAAAACTCCAATGGGATTTGTTCTTGAATAAGGAAAACAAACTAAACTTTCGCGAGGCGAAGTTTTATACACACAGGCAGCACACCAGTTTGCCCAATGTTGGCACAATATTGAATTGATTGGATACCAGTATTTGACCCAATATCGGGGAGCAACCCGCTACAACGTTGTACCAATGAAAGTTACGATATTGGGCCCATGACGATCCGGGGTTACAGCCATTATTGTTCCAATATTGGCATTTCATTTTGTCGAAATAAATACCAATATGTTTTACCGATATTCTACGATATTTTGCAATATGTAATTTCAATAATCCATAATTTCCAATATTGGTGTTCTATAATGGGCCGTGATTTTCGATCTTGGTATCGAAAGATACGCCTGGATTTGGCAAAATTGGTATCCAAAGTTATGCCGCTATTTCCGATATTGTTATCCAATATTATGTCACGATTTCCGACGTTGGTATCCAATGATACACAATTTTAGTGCCATAGTGCTAACTAATTATATTTCGGCTTTTTTCAATATAGTAATCCAATCACAAACCAATTTCTTCACCGTTGTTTTCGAGTTACATACCAGTTTTCCACAATATTCGTACCAATGACACATAATTTTTATAATCCTGTTTTTTTATTGTTAGCGCTGATTTTCTAGGCCTGTAATTTATTATAAGATCAGGTTTTCCAGTTATGTTAAGCAGGATAAACTCGAGCTGCACCAATAACGGCCACCCTTTTCAGCAGGATTTTGACAATTGCTTCACACAAACATTCTTTATTAATAGTTAATATGACTACTGACTAACAAACATTTATCGTATGATGTATATTTTATATAGTTATTGTCGAAAAATATAAAAGGAAAATCATCTATTCTTGCCTTTCCCTGAGCGACAACAAACATATACATTTTTTTAACAATCCTCATTTATTTTCTCCAGTGACACACCCCTGTTGCAGAACTAATGAATGTCGGCCCTTGTGTCCATTGCAAACCAGACAAACTAATGAAGAAAACAAATAATGTCCCTATGAAGCATAAACGACAAACTGAGCTACAAATTAGCATTGCTTTTTAGAAGCATTGCTGCCTCGCAAAACTTCATTCCCATAACGTAAGGTGTTTCAGCAGGATTCCCTGGTCAATGATGGCTCCCAGTTCGCAAACTGAAAAGAGTTGCGAAACACAATTAACAATCTAAGCTTGTGAAATAATTCATCAAAAGGTGTTATACGTTCCGAAAAAAAGTAACATTAGGAGAAAGGTGAGTACCTGCTACAACCGCAAACGCGTTTTTAATTTTTAACCTTTCAAATCGGTCAGGTGGTTGTCGCACAACGAACGTCATGCACTGTGAC
This sequence comes from Ixodes ricinus, assembly GCA_037355805.1. Classification (NCBI taxonomy): domain Eukaryota; kingdom Metazoa; phylum Arthropoda; class Arachnida; order Ixodida; family Ixodidae; genus Ixodes; species Ixodes ricinus. Next base: position 65,318 of record JAZHYW010044947.1, on the reverse strand, counting down.
CGAAGGAAACAACAGGCGATTAAAATATAGGTTCATAATATAGCATTGAGCATAGTTGTAAACCTGAGACTCCGGATACGGACAAGAGACAAAACAAAGAATGACACGGACGAAGTATCAAATGCTGCTACAAAACATTTCACAAAAAATATATATAAGTCACTCGCCACCCTTAGTCCCCTCTTCCTTTTCCCAAAACTCCTACACCCTTACCTCTTCCTTTCCCAGGCCCCCGTACATTCCAGTCAACGATAAGCTCAGATGGCGCTAACACAAAGCTGTCAACAGATCAGATCCCCTGTCAACAGACATACACCGCGACACCTCGAGGTCACCCCATTTCACCCAAACCTGTCGCAAAGCTGCCGACAGATCCCTTGTCTACAGACATACACCGCGATACCCCGAGGTCGCCCCGGTTCTCCCAAACAAGTCGGCCGCAAAAAATGTTTCGTATCCGTACTTAAGTAGACGGATGTGTGACTGATGCATTCGGCAGACGTCTTTTATCCTGATCGTCTCTTTCACTAATCTTTTCATGTCGTTGTTTCCCTTTCTAAAATCTTTACGTTTCCTCGGGCTGGAGAGCAGTCGGCGCATTCTTGCAAATCTTTGGCTATATCTGAACTCGAATCTTTGTTTGTTACGTTTCTTTTATGCTCCGTTAATCTATCGTTCACACATCTTTTGGTTTGACCTGCCTAACTGACGCCACGTTCCATCGGTATTTCGTACACTACGCCGAACTCGCGTACTGTAGACTTCTTCCTGTGCGCCCTTTAACACTGGTTGGGTGTTTTCGAAACCGGGGTCAACCGGTCCAATGTAAAATCCCTCTCAAACACTACGTCGGTGCCGAACTTCTTTACGCACACATTTAGGTTCTGTGAGATGTCAGGGTGGTACGAAAAGACCGCCCAACGACTCCCCCCCACCTCCCCCCCCTCCCTCACGACTTTTCCTTAGTAACCGCAGCTAGCTTTTTTATCTGCCCAATTGTGCCATCACTCGAAACCTAGCATTCCTTAGTCGATAAGTCTGCTTCTCTACTGCCTTACTTACGTAGTATATACACGATCGGTTTAAAGCATTGCCTATGAACGATCTAATTGTACCGAATTTAACCATCCTAAAGTGGCAACTCGAGCGCGGTAGGATAGGCTTCGGCAGCAGTTTTCTCTACTTCCAGCATAAACCATTTGCCTCATTAGATCTTGTGGGAACAAAGGAGGAGGATTACGCACATTTACGTCTGCGGACCGGTGTTCAAAGGGGTGTTGTATTTTGTGTGTGTGTGTTGCTTGCAGAGTCTGCCTGCGCCTTCGTTCCGTCTTGCGCTTCGGTTTCTCGGAACTAACAGTCTCCCCTCGAGTGCTTCGGAAATTTATGACCTAGAGGGAGCATTCCACCGAGCCACCCGCGAACGCGAACGGGCAGGCGACCACGGACCCCTGTGTAAACAGCGCCAGCTGCGCCTCGGAGGGGCGGCTTCTGGTCACTCGACACCGTGCACCCTCTTTCCCCTTCTCGCGCGTCTTTCTTCTCCGTACCGTTGTTCTGAAATAAACAGTTCCTCTTGAGAGTTGAAAAGGTTCGCTTCGTGTCTGTCTCTCTCTGGAACATCGGCTGGCTGATTCCGAACCACCGTGTAATGAAGTTAGCCGGAATTTAGTAACATCTCTTTACAACAACAACAGGGGAAATCCGGTGCCCTTCTCACCGCGCGGCCGACGGCTACCAGCTAGGGCGCTCGCCGCACCCGGGTCGGCCAACGCCATTCCAACAACGATGATCCCGGTATCCAACAGCGTTTATTGAGTACCAGAGGTCCCCAACAAGACACTGTGGTCAAGCGAGCCTTGGACACAGTGTACCCGCAGCGCCCGCCGACCTGAGAGCCAAAGGTGTGATTTCAAGCGGAGTCATCACCGGTCGGACGAGCTCACGCCGCTACCCGTCATCGCAGGAGTTCGGGGCCAGGGCTCTCGGCAGACGGACGTCCACAGGAAGTGGAGACGTCGACTGTCAGAGCCAGGGGAATCACTAGCATGGAGTGATCGCCGGTCGGACGAGCTCGCGCGCCGCGACTCTACCCGTTGCCCGGAGTCCTTTCCAGGACTCTCCCTCAACCACACGGCCGTCCACTCCGAGGGCAGGCCCGACTCTCTCCTTCCGCCATCTCGCTGTCCCCCCGAAATCGGGGAGACGCGCGGAGGAGTGCGAGAGAGTACGCCAGCATGGTGACGTAGTCTCTCCGACACGATACGGAGCGACCGGGCTTGAAGTCCGCCGGCTTTGCTCGGAATGTCCTCGGCTTACGCCTTCAGGGGAGGGGAACCAGTGACTTTCACAATCCCATTTCGTGGGAAGGAAGAGAAGGGAGGATTACGCACCTTTACGTTTGGGGACCGGTGCTCAAAGGGGAAATCCGCTGCACGTCCCACCGCACGGCCAACGGCTACTACCAGCGAGGATGGTCGCCGCGCCGGGTTCGGCCAACGCCATGCCAACAACGATGATCCCGATATCCAACACCGTTTATTGAGTACCAGGGGTTCCCAACAAGACACTGCGGTCAAGTGAGCCGTGGACACAAAGTGTGCCCGCAGTGCCCGCCGACCTGAGAGCCAAAGGGGTAATTGCGAGCGGAGTCATCGGCGGTCGGACGAGCTCACGCCGCTACCCGTCGTCGCAGGAGTTTGGGGCCAGGGCTCTCGGCAGACGGACGTCCACAGGTAGTGGGGACGCCGACTGTCAGAGCCTGGGGAATCGCTAGCGTGGAGTCATCGCCGGTTGGACGAGCTCGCGCCGCGACTTGACCCGTTGCCCGGAGTCCAACCCAGGACTCCCCGACCACACGGCCGTCCACTCGGAGGGCGATCTCGCTGTTCCCCCGAAAGCGGGGAGACGCGCGGAGGAGTGCAAGAGAGTAGGTCAGCATGGCGACGTATTCTCTTCGACACGATACGGAGCGACCGGGCTCGAAGACAGACCGGTCAGACGGCTTCGCCCGGAACGTCCGCGGCTCACGCCTTCTCGGGGGAAGAAAACCAGTGGATCCCACAACCCCCCTCCTTAAAACATTTGGCACCCCTTTCAGAGAAAGGGTCGCCGGCTCTCGAACCCCCGAAATACAAGACCTGCACGCTGACAATACGGGTGCCAGTTGCGCTTAAAAATACAAAATCTTGAGTCGGGGGAGCCCCGGCAGCCCCCGAACCGCCGCCGTAAATGTTCAACGCACCTGAGTTCACGACGCACTGGTGCGGCAATGCACTCCGGTGCCGTCGAATTTAACAAAAGAAAAGTTCCCGATGTTGGACAAACGAACAGTCCGACGCGAAGTTCTTCCGCAACACAGATCGCCCCTCACTGGAAATGCTGCTCGGCTCACGCTGCACGTCGTTGACTCGTTCGCTGTGGGCCGACCTCCGTCGAAGCGGTCGCGGTGACGGGCGTAGAAGTCCGCCCATGGTCGCTCTCAAGATGGGTGCAGGTGACAGGCGGTGACGAGAACGCCGGCAACCGAAGTGGAAAACGCCCCTCGGAGCCGGCATCATGTGCCGTCCGTGAGCAGTCCCGCATGAGGAAGCCTGGTTCAGCTGGGCGCCTCGGTGAGGTCCGACGACAGAAGGACGACAGCGGCCATCTTGCCTTGGCCGGAAATCAGCCTCCCCCGTCTGCTGCTCCAGGACACCGTCGGGTGCGCAAGCTCCGGGCAGCGTCAGCGATGACGTGCATCAGGGCATCCGGCAGGTCCCGCCCAGCCGCCCGGCGTGTCTCCCGCCGTCGCACGTAGTGGGGGATGGCAGGGAAGAGGGGGGGGGCACGAGCATCTTCCTGAATGACGGAAAGAAGAACCCACGTAGCACCCCGCAAATATCTCTTCGCCCTCTCCAGACCCGCAGTATGGCAAGGTCGAAGGGAGAGATCATTATTCTCGGTCGGCACACTGCCACCGAGGGGAAGCAATGGTGCCGGAGAACAGGTTTTGGCTGAGTCCTCATTGTATCTGTACTCGGCTGCCTGCGTACATTAACCGGCCTACCGCAGGGTGCGAGGCTCAAGTTGGAAAGCAGGCCACGCGGTGATACTAAGAGAATTAGAGGGCACCCTGCGTACGCAAACTGAAGTCGCCGGGAACAGAGCCGGCGACTCTCCGCTGCCAGCGGTGGCTGCACAAGGAGCCGGGCCGAGGACTGCAAAACAACTAACTCCGTAAAGTCTTCGAGCTGTGCGCAACCCTAGCTAAGCGCACGGAGCGGGATAGCTAATAAGCCGCCCCGTCTCTAGTGCGTTGGGCCACTCTTATAACGCAATGGCGTTAATCTAGGAAATCAGCAGAAGCTCACAGGTGTCACCAAAACAAATCTATCTCGAAGAAAACCCTCACGCCGACCACAATACAAGTGACGTGCCAGCGCGCACGCCCACAGTAAGAAAAACTGCGTCTGGACGCCGGCGAATGCGCGGCCTGCGGCTCCCGGAGCCCGTGGGTAGCATTACGAGCTACTTGACGACGTAAATGGCAGACGCATCGCCCGACTCTCCCGGAAAGTCCGACAACTCAGTGTCACAGAAACGCGCGTATTAACAAACCCAGATTGTCCTGCTTCCCCGTAAGAAGCTCTTTGCTGCTAACAACATTCGTCGCGAGGCCCATGGGGGTCAACGCAACGCGATTTCTGTGGCACAAAGCGTTCTGAGGACGCCGCCTGAGGTGACAACCCTCTAACTAGGTGGGATTGGCAGCGGAGTCGTCAACTGTCAGTCAGTGGGGGACTGTTGCCAGCGACGCCCATCACCAGATGCAACAGGTACGATAAAGTGTCTCCTGCGGCAAGACACGAGAAGAGAATGAACAGATAATGACTCACCCAGGTTTCCGGCTGGCTCTTGGACGTGGTTCCCAAATCCGCGCATTGATGGGATTTGCATCATGGCGGCTCACAAAGGGAGCCGGCCTCCCAAAGGAGGCTCCGCCATCTTGGCATGGCGCGGCGTAGCAGTGCCACGACAACAATAGTGCAATGGCCCGACGTTGGGCACCATTTGGTGGGAATGAAAAGGAGGGAGGATCACGCACCTTTACGTCTGGGGACCGGTGCTCAGAGGGGAAATCCGCTGCCCGTCCCACCGCGTGGCTAATGGCTACTACCAGCGAGGGCGGTCGCCGCGCCGGGTTCGGCCAACGCCATGCCAACAATGATGATCCCGGTATCCAACAGCGTTTATTGAGTACCAGAGGTCCCCAACAAGACACTGTGGTCAAGCGAGCCGTGGACACAATGTGCCCGCAGCGCCCGCCGACCTGAGAGCCAAAGGGATATATGCGAGCGGAGTCATCGCCGGTCGGACGAGCCCACCGCCGCTACCCGTCGTCGCAGGAGTTCGGGGCCAGGGCTCTCGGCAGACAAACGTCCACAGGTAGTGGGGACGCCGACTGTCAGAGCCAGGGGAATCACTAGCGTGGTGTCATCGCCGGTCGGACGAGCTCGCGCCGCTACTCGACCCGTTGCCCGGAGTCCAATCCTGGACTCCCTGACTACACGGCCGTCCACTCGGAGGGAAATCCCGACTCTTCTCTCGCTCGATCTCGCTGTTCTCCGAAATCGGGGGAACAGCGAGAGCGAGAGGAATGTGAGAGTAGGTCATCGTGGTGACGTATTCTCCACGACACGATACGGAGCGACCGGGCCTCGAAGTCAGACGGCTTCGCCCAGACACGCCCACGGCTCACGCCTTCTCGGGGAAAGGAAACCAGTGGTCTCTACAATCTGCAAATCCAGAAAGTGCGCAGGTTCCCATCCCTCTCTTTCTATCGTAAATTTCAGCTCTGGGTGCGAACTTCCTGACTGTTCTTTCCAATTCCCGTCCCAGATTCTGAATACTGCTGCCATGGTTTATAACTCGCGACTGCTCCCGAACTTTAAGTGTGTCTACAATAGACATGTACAAATTACTCAAAAAGGTAGTTATGTTACTGAGTATCAACGCCAAAAGTAATTGGATTAGAGCACGAAATTACGCATCTGTAATAGTAATTGAGTAAACTACCGACTACTGTAAGAAAATAGCGAGCATTTCGAAGTTACTTTCCGAAGTTACTTTTATATTTTGGGGTAGCAAAACGAACAGCAGTTTTGATCCATGAAGAACCCTGCGAGCCTAAAAAATGCAGTCATTTTGTGGCTTGCGTTTTTACCGAAACAGTTTATTCTCTCGCAAAAGCAATTCACTTTCAAAGGTCTTTAGGAGAGTTTTCCACCTTTCCTCCTAAAAATGTCCCTAGCCTAGCTAAAGACGTTGCCACCAGCATGTTGGATGCAATGGCAGCGTTGGAATTTCAAAAACAGAAGCGTGTAGGTTCGTTAAGTGGTGTCGGCATCTTCGGTGTCCATGACAAAACATGCGAAGTCGGCTATGGCTAAAGGGTTTATAACAAACTCTCCTCTTTTCTTCGCGTTGAGATTGTTATGAATGGACTCTCTTTATTCCCACGACGTACGGAGAGTACGCTGAGCGAGTGCACCTGACCGTAAAGGGTTCAAGTCACGCGCCACGGCGATGATATCATCCCCACGACTGCATGTCCCGGATGCAGTGCTAGATCTACGCTACTGGGGAAAAAGGCGTGTTTTGGTTTAACAGTGGATGAAACGAAGTGGCTACCGCCGCGGACGCCGGGTCCAACAAGGAATCTCCAACGTTGACTCCGCATTACTCGCCAGCGACTACGGTGTCCTGACGCAACTGTCACTCTGACACAGCAATTCGTTTTCAACGAATAGGTCTCCTGGCGTCGAAGGTCGGAAGGACACGAAGCATTACGTGAACCAGCATCGTCGCTCGTACAGTTGCAGCTGAAGCGGGAACGTGTACCATGAACGGATTATCCGTATCTGCATGTGTGCGCGGGCAGTCGCTTTGCAAGGGAGTATGCGCGCTGACGGCAAGGCGACCATGGCGAACAGGCGCCCAGCCGCGAGGTCATTCCAGTGGCGCTTCCGGGGAACCCCCAAACCGCTTGAGTCAGAACTCACTAAAGGCAGACAACATGAAAACACAGAACCTCGGATTGTCCCCGTCTTTCACGGTTGCTGCTGGAGGCGCGGCGCCAGTGGCATTACCGGATTAGTTCGATACCCGACCAAAGCTTTGTTCGCGCCTCTTTCTGCGTCTGCACGCGCGCCGGTGTATAGGTTTGGCTGCCTCGTCGCACCTTGGAGCAAAAACGCCTGTGATGCAGTTTCTACGGCTGCCAAGTATAAGTGCGCGGGAACAGGAATGTGAGGGGCTCCTTCTTCGGGAATGCCACTTCATCTGCCGGCGTCTTAATTCATTTCTGCGCTCAAACTTTTGTGATGAGCAAAATTAGCACTCAGATTTCGAAAGTAGTTAGTAATTTGTGTAGAAGTTACCTGAAGTACAGTAAGTTAAATTATAGTTCCTAATTACCCAAAATAAAGTTGTAATTGCAAAGTTACGTAAGGTTACTCAGTAATAAGTGCAGCTGCAACCACAGTAATTAAGTGATAGTAGCTGAACTACGTCCAACACTGGTCTACAATCAAATATCGCCTCAGTCTTGTCCCAGTCAGCACAGAGAGGTATTGTTCACTGTCGTTTTGCACCAGCTTTATCTTGGATCGTCCTCTTTTGGTGTATTTATTCATCTAGCAGCTCATCGTATTTCGTCTCGCGTTGACCATCACTTTAACGTTTCATACATATTCGCACTGGACCAATCTGCTCAGAACACCCCACTTGTGAGATGGCACTTTGGGCGAGTTGGTAAATCATTATAACGACACTAGCGCTTAGGCGAAACACGCACACAAGAAACACACCCAAGAGACATATAGCACTGACCTATGGCGAATTCGGGGACTGGTTCAATTATGGTAACCTTATTTTGTCTTAAAAACCCGGAAATAGTGAGAGTTTTAGACCGCGTTTCCTCCGCTCAGCCTCGCTACGAAGAAGCCACTACCGCGCCTGTGCGCCGATAGCCTTGGCGTAGAGCAGAGTATCGTAGCGCGTTGTGAAGAACGTCGCAGGGGACGGCGAAACGATCTACGAAAACTCCCTATCGTTCGCGTGATCAGTTTTCGGCCGGCAATGCGTGCCAATCGGGTGGGGGTTCTGCGGCAAGCACCCCAATATTTCTGGCGCGTGCCGCCTGATATCCGAACGGCCGGGCGAGCGGGCGCCAGACAGTGTATCCGGTGCCGTCGTCACCCTCGGTATGGGAGTGGAGGTCAAGTCATCGAAAATCAAAATTGATCTGTAATCACTTCAGCAGCCAATATTCGAGTCAATCTAAGCCGTTGGGACGTGGTTGTTGCTGGTGTTTTGCGCGCAAGCGGCGAAGCAACCGCCATGGTGTGGTGTTCTATGTCGTCTGCTGTTGAGTCGAGTCGTATTGCCGGCGTGTTTCAGGGTTGTCGGTACCGCCACTCGGTCTCGCCGGCGATTGACTCACCCGAACCAGGATAACAAAACGGCTGTATTCCGTCTTCACGAGAGCTGTAACAATATTTTCCATATTTCACTGGCGTCTCATCCTCCATTTGTCAAAAATGCTAGCCCTTCTCTTGATAAGGTAAAAAATGGGAACACTGAGACTGGATAAATTATGCATAGCTAGGGTACCCATCATTGACATTATTAAACAAAGAGCTAGAACAGAACAGAGAGCCAGAACATTATCAAACAAGAGAGATGAGAGCCGGGGCCGCTTTCTCTATATTCGATACGTCCACAGTGCGAGAGTTGAGTTTCTGGCACTCGCCGTTAGTCGCCGAGAAGGGAGGGGGCGCTATCAGCTGGCATTACTCGCTCTTAAATAGCATACAGGGGCGCTAGGTCTGCCGAGCGTGGCTGTAGCATACAACGGAATTCTTAAATGGGGTCAGAGAAGCGTGAAGAAAACGCAGTAAGAGAAAATGGTCACGGTGAGCCGAAGCTGCTGCTCCCCCCCCCCAGCTGCTCCTTGGTCCGGAGCAGACAACCTCTAGTGACGAGTTCCCCTAAGGTAGCGAGTCTGGTAGCTGTTAGTCGTCACAAAACAACGTACCCTTCTAGATATTGCGTTTTACCTTTCTGGAACGCTACGTCATTTATTACAAAGAAAAGGTGGATTTTGTGAATCTGGAAAAAAAAATAAAAACAACCATTCATAGGACTAGCGGACGATTTCCGCAATCGGTTTTCGAACGCCTGATTTTGGCGTCGGTGCTGCTTCTGCGCAAGCAGCAGACGACAATATTGTTGAGTTTGAATGGGGAGGTAGTGAGTTGAGGCAAATGCAGCTAACCTTTGTGTCTACTCACTTTTCCGCTAATCAGAACTCGGAGCTTTGATTTGTGTTTTCTCCGCAAGACACAGACGAACTAGAACGCCTTAAATTTATTTTGTTTGAGGCAACGATGTAGTACTACATTTAGCTACTTAGTGCGCATCCGTTGTATGCCCTTGCCCGTAGTTTGGTCGCGTCACTCCGTCCTGTGAAGACTCGTTCATATTTTGCTTAACAGCACCCCTACTTCTTGCGGGTTTTCATTCATAGAGAATGTCATTTTTGAATTTGTCTGCGGATAAATATATCTGGTTTAATAATTTTTTTATATTCGCCAAACGCATCATGTTACTCTTATCGTTGAATGCTTTGTTTTTGTACAGAAATTTACCTTGGTCGGTTTTTTATTCCTGGCAATAATTTATTTATTGCTGAACAGATGAGTATTTCCCGGTGGATAAAAAGGAACAAATCCTGTATTCCGACAATGAGTCATGTATGGTAACAAAAGATCCGACTCACATTTTCCGATAATGGTAAGTACGAGGAACTAACGTGATCGCATATTGAATGTGATGTAGGTTATACCATTGGCGCCTGTTGATTGTATCCCTGCGTCAAATAATCGAGTTTTAATAAGCACGGCTGCTGATGTCGCTTTATTCACCTAATTTTGTACATTCGACAGAATCTCCCAGGCCTGATTTATTTTGTCAGGAATTATGTATGCCTTTGATTATCTGGTCAAGTACCAACATGTAGTCTGGTAGTGCTCCACCCAGTACAACAAAGCAACCGGCTCAAATCTGTAAATTTGAACGGAACCTTCGCAGAAAATCAGATGTGTCAGCTGTCTATGGCAGCCCCGTGAAGACCATCACCGCGAAGAGCGGTGCTAGGACTAACGCACTCTGCACTTATCATCTCATAATCACTATCCTTTGATTTGTATAATATATCATTAACTAATCACCATCACTATACGCTACACCGCGCGGCTCCGGAGCCCAGGGCGGTTCCCTTCTGCGGCGCTTTCCGTCTCCTAAGCAAATAAATATTATTATTAATATTAATATTTTATTATCCGAATAGACCCTTTCAGTTCGCAGAACCTAGCAATCTCAATTACTTCTCAACTTGTCAAGTGGTCCGAAGTTGAGACCTAAACTTTCCATTCCGTTCTAGTCTTAACGATGGCTTTCAAGATTAGACAAGAACGGCGTGCATAATAAACTGCTTAAGCCTTTATTTTATAATAGCACGAGCATACAAAAACCCTGACTAGAAACATGCATTTTCACGAAGAACTTCGCGAGCGCAGGTTTGACTTCGATATTTTCTTCTCAACGCCAAGAATATTAACTGTTCAATTTACTGTGTGAAAATGTCTTGATAACCGTATTTACGTACGTATTTGTTGAAAATTAAGGTTTAAACGATCCTTCCTAGCGCGCGGGCATGGGAGCGCAAAAGGAAGAAAAGAAGAAGTTGAAGTAAATCGTTCACCAGAGCTGGGTCGTCCTGTTCCTTTCCCCGACGAGCGCTCTCAAGGCGCAACATTTGGTGCCGAAACCCGGGAGTTGAACGAGGTTGGACGCCGCATTGGTGAATATGGAACGACTAAAGAAGAAACGAGCGGTTCGACGCAGCCGGAACACCAAGCTCATAAATGAGATACGAGCTGAGCTACAGTCGGACCCCATGGACTCCAAGAGACTTGAAATGTTGCGTGACAGACTGCTTGCTAGCAACGACGAGCTTCGGAAAGTCAATGAGGAGATAGAGCCCCTCATCGACGACAACGACTTGGAAGAGGATTACAACACCGTGGCTGACTTCGAGGACGAGGTCGCAAGGACTGTCAGTGAGGTGCGAGCCCAGACGACACCGCAACCGCCACGCTCCGGAGGCGACAAAGGAAGCAGCTCCCACTTGACTGGAGTGAAGCTCCCGAAACTACAACTTCTGCAGTTCCAAGGTGAGCTTACAAAATGGCAACCATTTTGGGAGCAATTCGACGTCGCGGTACATCGCAACACAAGTCTTTCTGAGCCGGAGAAGTTCCAATACTTGCGCTCGCTTCTCGTTGGACCAGCAGCCAGTATGATCTCTGGACTACAAGCCACTGCGGCATGTTACCAAGATGCGGTAGAGATGCTGACCGAGCGTTTCGGGGATAAACAGCGAATCGAACGCGAATATCTGGGAAGACTGCGGAAGCTACCAGCTGTGAAATCTGAGCGCGACGTACAGGGACTACGGAACGTCTACGATCACGTGCAAACAAACATCCGTGGCTTACGTTCCCTGGGTATTTCGAGTGATACATACGCAGCTATGCTGGTTGATATACTTCTGACCAGCTTGCCATCACACATCGTAGTGGAGTACTACCGCATCAAGAGCTATATGCCACAACTGGCTCCTCCTACTCTCCCCGAACAGACTGCAGCCACTTCCAGTGGTGCGACACGTTGTGAGGCTATGGTTGATACATCAAGGAATACCGGAGAAGAGCTGGCTAAGCTGCTACAATTTCTACGGGTGGAAATCGAGAGCCGCGAGCGATGCTCACGTGACGAGCGTCCATCAGCGAATCTTTCACCATGGGCTGCCAGACCTCGACAGACTGTCTCGATTCCTTCGACAATGGTGCTGCAAAACCCATGTAATCTAGACGACGCTTGTTTCTTCTGTGGAAAGGAGGACCATGGTGCTAGCACATGTTCTTCCGGGACCTCCTTAGATGAGAAGAAAAGGCGGCTTGCACAGGATAGCCGATGTTTCCGATGCACGAAAAGAGGCCATCGCTCTAAGGATTGTCGCAGCAAGGCTCGATGTACTACGTGCAGCGGGAGACATGCCGTCTCCATGTGCAACCCAGAGTGGCGGCCAAACTCACTTCATCGTGTAGCTCCGGCCGAGAGCGGAGAAGCCACCGACGTCTTAACGGCAGGTTCCACATCTTCACCTGGCGGCAACGGCGTTCTCCTGCAGACTTTCAGGGGCTGGATTGTGAGTGACAAGAAATCTGCATACATCCGCGGCATCGTAGATGGGGAAGCCAGAAAACGTTCATCCGAGAGGATGTGGCCGCAAAGTTTCAACTGGCCACTATCGGGTACCTCGACCTCAAATTTAACACCTTCGCAAGCACAGAAACAAACATTCCCAGCCAACGATTAAAGGTCGTGCGTCTCCACCTGCGAAGCCAGTACGCTACGGCGAGCCATATATTGGAGGCCGTGGTTGTTCCGTTCATATGTAAGGAGCTCGCAGAAACACCGGTCGACCACTCGTTCATACGAACCATCTCAGGCGAGCTCGCGGACGAGTTGATGTTCCCCTCAGTGAAATCAGAAGCTGGTATAAGCCTTCTGATAGGTGCTGACCAGATGTGGCGACTTCTCACGGGAGAGATCCGACGCGCTGAAATTGCCACCGAGCTGGTGGCCATTTCAACTGTGCTAGGATGGACCTTCCAAGGGCCGACCAGCGCGGCGCAGGTGCTATCATGTTCTATGAATGCGGTTGTGTGTGCTCTCAGCGTTAGGGCTAGTCACGAAGAAGATTCCATCGCTTTGCAAAAGTTTTGGGAATTAGACAGCCTTGGCATCGTGGACGAGCCAACGACTACACTGCAGGACCATAAAAACGTAATCGAACACTTCAAGGAAAACATAACGATGAAAGGAGGGCGCTATGAAGTCGCTCTCCCTGGAAAGACACCTCATCAGTCCTGGAAAACAACTATGATGTAGCCCACAAAAGACTACACAGCCTGATCAGACGACTGAAGCGGGATGGCACCGTTACAGAGTATGACGAAGCAATTAGACGCTATATGAATGATGGACATGCAGAAAGGGTCGAAGACGACAACCAGAACAGTGGACCCGTCTACTACATGCCCCATCGAGCAGTGGTTCGAGCGGACTCAGCGACAACGAAGCTTCGAGTCGTCTTCGACGCCTCAGCTCACGGACCAAACACTGGATCCCTGAACGACCACCTTGAGACGGGCCCGAAGATGAACACGGAGCTCCTGCCAGTGCTGCTCCGGTTCCGAATGCAAAAAGTGGCGGTCACTGCCGACATACAGAAGGCCTTTCTGCAGATAGCCATCGCTAAAGCAGACAGGGATGCCCTTCGCTTCCTATGGTTTTCCAGCGCACCTCGACTTCACGAGCCACCGCCTGTCATAGAGGAATGGCGAATGACAAGAGTACCCTTTGGGACTACTGCGAGCCCATTTCTACTTGCAGCGACCCTACGCCATCACCTGGAATCTGCGAGAGACCAGAAGAAACCCATCGCAGATACTCTACTTCGCTCGTTCTACGTTGATGACATGCTGACAGGGGCGGCAAGCGTGGAAGAAGCCACGAATCTCGCAAGCGGTGCGAAAAGGCTCCTCCAAGAGGCTGGAATGGAGCTTCGCAAATGGAGCACAAACTGTCCTAACCTCCAGCAAACCTTTGATCAGCAAGAGGGTGGTAATGAGAGAGCGTGCAAGAACACGCCTATTCACTCACACGAAATAACTAAAGTTCTAGGTCTGGTCTGGGACAGAACGGCTGATTCTTTTACTTTCTCGGGTGAGCACTTGCTCAGTATACTCAACTACGAACCGAAATACAAAGCGCTCCGTGCTGCAAGCCTCGGCTCGAATTTTCGATCCCCTTGGATTCCTTGCCCCCTATGTCATCCGGGTGAAGATGCTGTTCCAGCGAATGTGGCAGCGAGGAGTAGGATGGGACGATGAGCTGCCAGATGACCTACGTGAAGAATGGACGGCGTGGAGCACCGAATTGAGAGATCTAGGGTTAGTCACAACACCGAGATGTCTCCTGCGGATGGATGGGGAACTGAATTCTTTGCAACTACATGTATTCACCGACGCCAGTCCTAGCGCATACGGGGCCTGTGCATACTTGCGCGCCGTGAACAACACAGGAGATATTATCGTGACTTTAATTATCGCTAAAGCCAGAGTTGCTCCTCTCAAGACGCTGTCCCTGCCGCGTCTCGAATTGATGGGAGCACTATTGGGAGCACGACTTGATGTATTCTTGCGAACAAACGTACTTGACACTGGCATCGAAGTATGGCACTGGACGGACTCCATGATAACGCTGGGTTGGATCAGGGGATCTTCGACAGATTGGAAGCCATTCGTATGCAACCGGGTAACGGAAATCCAAGCCAAGAGTGATCCCTCCAGCTGGCATCACTGTCCTGGTAGCATGAATCCAGCTGACTTGTTGACTAGAGGAAAGACCGTGAGGCAGCTCAGTGTTCACGATGAATGGTGGTTCGGACCAGATTGGCTTAGGCGTAACCTGGTAGACTGGCCTCTTGCGGCGTCTCCAGCCAATGGTCTGCCTAGCGATATCGAAGCAGAAAGACGACACAAAGTGAATGTCTTGCTCAACGATGCAAGTGTGCCTACCCCTCTTCTGACTTTGGAGGACTTCGGAAGCTACACGAGGATGCTGCGGGTCACGGCTTGGGTCCTGCGTTTCATCCAAAATTGTCGACTACCGAGACGGTCAACGGAGCTCTCCTTGTCGGCAGCGGAAATTCGAGACGCAGAGCACTGGTGGATCAGACATGCTCAGCGTGAATGCTTTGACGCTGAGATTCGTGCCCTCTCCCGAAGTGAAGAAATCTCGGCGAGATCAAAGATAAATGATCTACAGCCTTTTATTGACGAGGCTGGCGTTATGCGGATCCGTGGCCGACTACAGCACGCCTTACTTCCGGAGGGTGCTCGGCATCCCATTATTCTACCGAAAGATCATCACCTGAGTAAGCTAGTAGCCACCTCAGCCCATCAGCGCACCTTGCATGGAGGCGTTCAGTCGACGATGACGGAGTTACGTGAGAGGTTTTGGCTGCTCAGCGCCCGGAGAACGGTAAAGGCGGTGATCGGCCAGTGTCGAGTATGCCGACGCTTTTCTGCACAGCCAGCCAGTGCACCAGTCGCTCCGCTACCACAGGACAGAGTCCACGAGGGTCACCCCTTCCAAGTCGTAGGAGTCGATTTTGCGGGACCTTTGTTCGTCAAGACCGACGGTGACGACGTAAAGGCGTACATTGCCCTTTTCACTTGCGCAACCACTCGAGCTGTACACCTAGAGCTCGTCTCTTCCGTAGCCACGACACCCTTTCTTCTGGCACTTCGACGCTTTGTGGCGCGTAGAGGAATACCGAGCACGATTTACAGTGATAATGCCCTTACGTTCAAGAGGGCTGCGAAAGACCTGAGTGCTCTGTGGGAAATAATGCGCAACCCAGTGTTGCAGGATTACTGCAGCTCTCAGCTAATCACGTGGAAGTTCATCGTGGAGAGAGCGGCATGGTGGGGCGGTTGGTGGGAGCGACTGGTGCGTTCGGTAAAGGTCTGCCTCCGAAAGATACTTGGACGACAGAGCCTATCGTTTGAGGAGCTGACGACTATCTTGGTTGACGTTGAGGCTACAGTAAACTCGCGGCCCTTGACATACCTCCACGCAGATCCTGGCGAGCCAGGAGCCTTGACGCCAGCACATTTGCTCATCGGAAGAAGACTGACCACACTGCCCGAGGTCGAACCGCCCCAGGCGTCGTCTAAGGAAACTCTTTCCCGCCGTTGGAAGTATCGGCAGCGACTCATGGACCAATTCTGGAAACGTTGGAAGCAAGAATATCTCCAAGAGCTTCGCTCAGCACATCTCGCCCGACCCGCTGGCAGCTGCACACCGAAAGTTGGGGACGTGGTTTTGCTGCACGATGACAACACCCCACGTCAGCTGTGGAGAACCGTCCGCGTCACCGAGGTCTTCCACGGTAGAGACGGCCACGTGCGAGCCTGCGCGATCAGGTTGCCCTCGGGTACATGCACACGAAGGCCCGTGCAGCTGCTCTACCCACTGGAGACCTGGTGATGAAATGAGCGGCTTGCTCATTTGGGGGGAGGGTGTTGAAAATTAAGGTTTAAACGATCCTTCCTAGCGCGCGGGCATGGGAGCGCAAAAGGAAGAAAAGAAGAAGTTGAAGTAAATCGTTCACCAGAGCTGGGTCGTCCTGTTCCTTTCCCCGACGAGCGCTCTCAAGGCGCAACAGTATTATTGACAATAAATCAAACAAGAACCACAATAGCTGTTATAAATAAACAATAACGCAGAAGTACTAGAGGTGTATGTAGCCTGAAACATTGTAATATGGTGCATTTTATTTTGTCGCTCCGGCTACATTTTTATCATAGCAACAGCTGCAATATATTCTTCTCTCTCTCCCCCCCCCCTCCCCGACGTGAAGTCGGTATAGGGTGGCCGCCGTCGATATCGCTAAAAGCTTGAACACAAAATTCCCCAAAATCTGCCATGGTTTTTTCGGGATTCCATTCGAGTCGCTGATTGCGAAGTAGCGCACTACCACAGGGCCACACCAGCTGATTCAACAGGACGCCTGATAAACCACATGCGTAGATGAGAGCTACGCCATGGCTGCCGAGATTCTTAGCGCGCAAGGCTCTTCTCAGCCGCTACGCAAAGCTCTGGCTATCCAGGAGAAGGAACGCGCATAGGTCAATGGAGCTCCGCAAGGCGGTATTGACACGAGCCGCCATCGGAAAACGTTGGCAAGATCAAAGCCAGTTGACAAGCATACTAGAACGCCTAGCTCCTTTAGTGGCACATACGCGCACGGTGCCACTCCCCAGAATAATAGCAAACTCAAATTGAACCTGAAAAACAGTGCGGTCTTGGGAATGTTTGTTTAAAAATTTTCAGCTCTTCTTCCTCCCCCAAGAAGGCACCGCCGGCACTCAGGACTTGTGTAACGGTATGCCTCGAATGGCACACAGCAGAACCCCATGCTTAGTTGTAACGCATAGCTGCTGGTAGGGCCGCATGGCTCCCGCTTCTCCCACCCATAACCCTCCTCCTTACCTCCGCTCCCACATCGAGCCTGGGAGGCAGATGAAACCAGTATTTGTTTTGTTGCAAGTCGAAAACCTGTGTTGTCTGTCTTTATGTTCCTCTTTTGTTATCGTAAATTAGGAACCAACACGCTCAACCATCTACAAAGAAAACAAATTACACGTTTACATCGTTTCGCTATATTTTCTAAGTTGTGCGCAGTTCTCTGCATGTACGGCGCAAGTT
Source organism: Ixodes ricinus (assembly GCA_037355805.1). Classification (NCBI taxonomy): domain Eukaryota; kingdom Metazoa; phylum Arthropoda; class Arachnida; order Ixodida; family Ixodidae; genus Ixodes; species Ixodes ricinus. Next base: position 47,867 of record JAZHYW010044947.1, on the reverse strand, counting down.
CCACTCTTTTGTCTCGTTTTTGAGTGTATCTCAGCGCGGGCTAACGTCCCGTCCCTTTGGAGTTTCAAAAGGGGCAATGACAGGTCAAAATCATATTTCTTTTTTTATAATCCGAAAGAATGATGCCTGATCTTCGCTCGAAAATTCGGAACTATGAAACTCAGCATTTGTGAAGCAAAAACCCAATTTCCCATAGCCGATTTTGTTCCTGTGCGATCCGCGCTGCAGTGCAGTGACGTCAAATATTGAGTCGTTAAGCAACCTCGAGTTTCTCTCACGCTCCCGAACTAACCTTGACTTTGAAGCGACGCGTCAGCCCGCATCCCGCGATCTAACGCTCTTCTGTTGCCTGCCGCCTATCACTGTGAGCAGACTACGCTACACTTTCGGGTCTAAGTGCTTAGGGCCTTTCAGCGATCTCAAATTTTTGAAACCAGGAGGTTGAAAAGAACGCAGTGAACTCTTGCAAGCGATGTGAGGGCCACGTCGCGCCGGCTCTGGTGAAAGGCTGCCCCGGAGAAGTAGCAACCGAAACTACGATAAACAGGCACCAAACTCACTTGTTTTTAACCCTTTGACGATTTCCTTTTCGAAGTCTGAGAGGTCGTCAGACACCTAAAAAACAAAACTTTATCCGACCCCCCAAATCACCAGTCAACATCACTGCTCAATGTGCGGAGCGTCGCCATGGCCGCCAGGTTTTCCGAGGGAGGACAAAAGCGATGAGGAAACATAACCCCGGAGTCCGATTTTCGGTATTTCAAAAGCAGGGAAATTTGGCGTTCGCCGTTGCGTTAACAGCAGTGTTTTACGAATACCGTGAATATATATATTATGCAAATGTCGGTTTCAAAACTTCAAATTTCATAATGATCGATGTCACAAATAAAAAGAAGCCAGGAGGTAAGTAAGAGAAAAACCAAAACGCCAAAAAATAAAGAAAACGTGCTTCTGTAAGAAATGTTTTTGTCGCGTTGTGATATTTATTTTTTGTGTGGCTATGAACACGACTGGAATCGCTTTAGACAATAACAAAAAGTACGACCATCGGGGTGTCAACGCTCCCCTCATGGCTTCTGCTATAGATACAAGCACGGCGTTAGAAAATCAACACAGATCAAGCGCTCGTATTGCTGAGTCAAACTCGAGGGCATTGCGTGGTGGCAAGCCAATCTTAAGATGTTCGTAAAACAAAAATTGGCTAGTCCTCTTTTAACCAGTTTTTGATGGGATTTCTCCTTTGACTTTTGAATCGGCTGTTCTTTTATTAACCAGCTTTTGAGCCTTTCAGCCCTAGTGTGGCTGAAAGAAGATTGAGGGCGCACGTGAGCTGGCGAATACTCGGCAAAATAATAATCGAGTACACGGAAACAAAAAGGACGTACACAACACCGCTCTTCTGACACAGCTAAAAGTGTTATTCGCATCAGCCTCCCCTTGTAGCCGTCGACCAGTCACTGCGAAAGACACGTGATCATCTGCTTTATCTCTTCCCCTAAGAATGAACAATGCAACCCTCTGCATCCACTTCACCTTATGGGCTCACCTCTCCACTTCCACCCTACAGAGGTTGGCCCTGTTGGGTGGAAGTGGGTGCAGTGGGTTGAATTGGTGCGCCCTTTCGGGAAGAAATAAGACTGATACCTACCCCGTGTCTTTCGAGGTTACTAAAGCCCGGTTCACACAGTTGCGTTTGACTGCGTTTGACTGCGTTGCGGCAGTGAGACACCAGGACATCCCTGCTGCTTATATCGCGTGCCAAGAAGATTCCTTGAATTGGATTATAAGCTTCATACGAAGCGCAGATGTGCCGGTGACTCGCTTTCGGTTCTCGCCGCAACGCAGTCAAACGCACTCAAACCCAAGTGTCTGAACCGGCCTTGAGGGTCGTCGGCTATAGGGGGAGGCTGATATAAGTAAAACTTTTGGAGGTGTCAGAGACGGTGTTTTTGTACGCTATTTTCGTTTCCATGTCTCCAGTTCATAAGTCGCCTAGTATGTCTTGGCGTCCTTTTTTCATGAAAAAAGTCAATGGCAGCCGACCTGTTGGATATTGTAGTCTTTGAGAGTCACCATACCCAGATGATTCATAATCCCTGAATCGCAGGAACGTAGCGCGGAGTTTCTGGGCCTCAGCTGCATCATTCCTTCCATGTTTTGGTATACGCACTGCGGCAAAAGATTGACTTTAGCACCCATGTCCACCATGAGTCCGAGCACTATATCTGCCACCTGTACTTGCACCATCTAGTCCTGATAGCGTATGACACTGCTGACTGAGACGTCGGGGATCTTGAAGTCTTCATCCCTGCTTACAATTGCGGAGACTTGTTTAGTGCCGTTGCGACGTGCCGAAAAATGATTCTCGCCTCCGCATCGTTGGGGTGCGCCCGAACGCTGAGCAATTTTGTGGGCCGTGTGTCTACCTGCACCTACGACACTGAAACACAGCAGGTGGCTCGTCGTTACTCGAGCACGTCTTCGAAGGGTCAATGTCGGTTCTAACTCTGGCGTCATCCCATGCTGCCTATGGTTCCTTTCTGAGAATCGTCTTTACTACGTCAACTTGTTGTTCCAGTGCCCAAAGCTTGTTCTGTGAAGCAGAGAACTCGGCCGCCTTGCAAACTTGTTCAACTATATATAACGTAACTTGTTGTCACGCATCCATTGCTCTCGGGCTTTGCCACTGTTTGATCTAAAGACAATTTGAACCATATCATAGAGTCTGTCATTGGTGGATGAACTTTGCATGATTGCGCTTGATTTTTTTGGATCTCTCACGAACTGCTCTGACGTCTTAACTTGCGCTTGCACACGTCTACAAAAGCGTTAGCGTTCATGCAATTCTCATTTAATTGTGCTGCGAAGTACTCGCTGAACTTTCCGATGACGGTGGAACAATCCTGCTGGTTTCCACCCACATTGAAGACGAAACTGGTGTACATCTTCTAGGTGTCGGCCCCCAGCTGCGCTTAGCAGCAGAAGGGTCTTCGTGGTCCTTGGCAGAGGCTTCACCCTGCCGCTGAACCAGTCCCATATTGCATAAACTTCGGCTTGCCATAGAGGAGTAATTACTTTCCAATCGTCATCACTTTGCTTCTAGGTGCTTCGGCGGCTTCAAGAATTTCATACCGGGACTTTGTTTTCGTCACGCGCTTGACAACGGCCTTCTAGGACTTCGGCACTGCAGCATGGCGGCCCCGCGAACTGCACCGTCGCGAAGACCGCTGCCAAGCCTCAACGCTGTTCACCGTCTTCACCATCATCGTACACATGATCACCCATTATTATCTACATATTTCACCTTGTACAATGACATTACCTTTACCAACACAGGGCAGTGGGGCCGAAGGCCTTCACGGTAGGGGCAACGCCGCTGCTGGCGCAGTGCTTTCCTGAGTGAAATAAGTATCAATCAATCAATTCATAAAATTCCGCTGCATCCACTGCGCGCGCCAGGGCAGGGGGAGAGGTGATGCGCAGCTTCTCCTGACACCAAGGTCTTGCTTTGTGTGTGTTGCAGGCAAACACGCATGCGTGCCAGTCTGTGCCAAACAAATCCCGCTTTGCCGTATTGAGTCATCATATCGGTACCGCTTATGCAAGATAGAGAAATCGGAGGGGAAAGAATGCGGTGTTGGTACAGAGTATGCGCAACGTTAAGCACGCTGGGCGTACGAATCGTGAAGGCTCAAGATTGATCATACACGATACCGTAAATTTTAGCAGGTATGGCATGTGGCTGCATAATTCATTGAAATGAGTCTTCCAAAAAGAGAGTCATAAAATTATGCTGCTTTAACGATACTCGTTGAAACTCAGTGAGCGCAAGGTGTCGACAAGCTTCAACGGTGCATTCTTAATTTTTTTCGCGCATTTAAATGTTTCTTCTCTTTCGCTTATTATTTGTTTGAGCTCGCGTTCTGATGGTGACATCACCGCAACTTTTATTTTTTGAACGTAATAATATAAAGTGTCTAAAAACACCATTAATAATTCTTACACTCTTTAATACATTTGTGTGGACTTTCAAAACATTTTTGCTTCCATATATTAAAGCAACAGACCGAAACAATAAAAAAACGTGGGATGAACATCACACGTGAGTTGGAAGAGAACGAGAGCAGCTCTTTGGACTGATTCTTGGGCGAGTTGGTTGTTTAGGACCCAAAGGTAACATCACCAAAGTTGGCTCAGAGATTTAGACCACACGGCACACCGTTTAAAAAGAGCCTCTCGCGTCACAGCTGCGTGGGAGCTTTTTGCATTGTGTGCGTGCGGTCTGGAGTGAATCAGTAACTTTTTAGCTGTTGCCTTTCAAGTCTAGTAGAGCCTAGCTGCGACGTATAGCACAGTACGTTACATGTTTGGTCGTAAAGGTGCGGGATACAAATTAAAATGTGCATCTCAAGATAAAAATATATTGAACTGGCTCAAAATGCGCTTGCGAATTTAGCCTCGAAATTTCAGCGAAGCAGTCTGGCGTTCGGGATAGGCGTACCTAACAGTTCCCTGGAAGGCTTCCTTTGTAAAATGAGAAGAGAAAAAGCCGTCAAGAAAATGATTTAATATTTAATGATAGATGACCTCCTAGGCACCGTATGTAAGCGAGCTAAGTCTGGGCAGTGAAGGTAAAATATCTGTCATAATTGATAATAAAAAATATGATGCCAGCGTTAAAACCAACAGCTGCTCCTCACTGCCGAGCAAAATATGTGTAACGCGATATTACTTAAAAATATTGCATATTTTTGTCAAAGAAATTCAGCGCTTAAACCTTCAAATGACGTATTCTTACAGTTTAGTAGCTCCGATGGTAACACAAGAAACCTTTTATAAACCCGAAGAGAAATGCACAGAAGCATCTCGTGAAGCACACTGTGGAAAAACAATGCATACAAACCATACCAGCATACGGCACTGTGTCAACCGCACTAATTACAAATCATGACAAATAGATTATTCCTTTCTCTGCGCATGCTGAAAATCTTAACAACTAGGTCCTATAACTTTATGAACAATCGCACTCGGGCTTGTGACGTGACTCGGCTCTGCAGGCTTGGAGCCCAGTGCTTTACATTAATTCAGACTGTCGCGCTCACAATAAACTACAGTTGGGCCGAGCGTTTGTACTTTGGTTGCAAACCATATCGCAGGTGTGTTCGTCTCAAAAATGCTTATACATATTTCGTAACCGCGTACATCACTGCGTGAGCCGTGTAAGCAGAAATGAAGATCGAGTCGCGCATAGAAGGCCTCGACAGAAAGGCACCCGGCAGAGGCAAGCGCTCAGCAGTACTCTGATACGTGACGTCGTAGCAAATCGCCGCGACCAGGTGGTCGAACTTGAGCGGTCTGGCTTGTCCGCAGGTGTAATTTTTCGCCCATGGAGTACCGCGAGCGCTTAATTCTGCTGCTGGCTCTCGCCTGATCAAACGTGGCCACCATGGCGCACAGTGTTCATGCGCAGTCAAATGCTTTCAAAAGTGTTGTTTGGAAACCGTCTGCATAGCGCACGTCAAGGGGCAAGGTACGGATCACCAACAACTTTCAGGTAAGAAGGTCAGCGTACTGAGTTTTCTACGCGACCTACCAGAGGCCACATTGAAAAAACGTTCAGCCTTTCCACTCTCGCGAAGAAGCGAAGACCAGCGGAGCTGTACTCGAAACACTGCCGCAACGCGCACGCGCACGATCCTTCGTCGTCGTCTGTTTTTCGCGCTGTTTCCTGCGATGAATTCCCACCACGGTGTAAGATAATACTCTTCAGGTGAGGACAGCGTTCCTCACGCAGTGCAGATAAAGTTCGGCGTCGGCAGAGGACTGTCGATCCGTGGGCACGGCAAAACGGCTCCTGCCGCCTCATGCTCCACACGCGCAGAGCTCCAGCGAGGCTGTCGCTCGTGCAGAAAGACCACTTTTTCGCCTCCACACAGGTTTCGTCGCTTGGCCGCCGGCGACACTGTTCGCCGCGGGCACGGTGGCTGCGGAATAAAGCAGCCTTTCGGATGCCAGTCGAACGAACACTATCTGATTCTCGCGCCGCGCGTTCAGCCCCGCCGCGTCCCTCACCTAAGAGAGTATTCTTACACCGCGATTCCACAACGCGCCACCCCATCCATTGTTCTATTATAGTTGAGCAAGTTACCGCCATCAACGAGCGACGGCGGAAACCATACTGGTTGTGTGGGCTTGCCGCCGTCGCTTATAGATGGCGGTCGCCGTCCAGGTAGGTTTGTGTCGACATCATGGACGCGGATCCTGGGGAACCTAGCTCCTTAACAGCTCCGGCTGTAAAAGAAGGACGACCAGCGGAGCCGTACTCGATACACTAGGGTTGGGCAGCATCGCGATACAAATGTATCGGGATAGTATTTCAGAAATACATTTCGTATCTGTATTTTTTATCGCGATACATTTTTTTCACCAGTATCTCTATTCCTGTATCGAAATACATTTGGAATACTTTCTTCGTATCGCGATACAATCAGGATGAAATGTATTTCGTTACATTTCTAAGAAATACCTCAACCCCCTCTCAAAAAAATACAAATCTAAACGCTTTTTTTATCAATGGCATTAGGTTTAAGGAGATGCTGGGGCATTGTTACTATGCTGACCAAAGTCCGTTTCGATTCTCCAAACTATTTTTCATGTCCTTTTTTTATCTTCTGAGAGGCGCGTTTGCAGTCGGGGACTCGGAACCAGGTGGCGCTAGTAGTGGAGTCTGAGCATTTTCCACCGCAGGTCCTTAGGTAGAGATTTTTGAGCCATTGTTTGCTGGCATTTAACGCCCGCCGCTAACCGACTTGCCGGCACGAAGTTGAGTCACAGTCCGTTGCAGCACGAGCCTGGCGGTGGTGGTGGTGAATAGTAGGATGATCACAAGATATAGCCTACCATATATAAGATCAGGAATAATCACTACTGACATAAGCGGACCAACCGTAGGCGTCGGCATGTGTATAAAGAACAGCTCTGCCAAAGATAGTACAAATAAACGCGCATATTTTCTAAAATATCGCAAGCAATAACCTTTCTGGCGTTTAGGCATCAGCTTTCTTGTCCTGGATTGGACTGAAGTGTAAGAAAATAAGGATGCAGATGAGGCGTACAATGAGTCTTTAAATAAATTCCTGCGCAGCTATATAGAGCATGCTTCCTCTATATAAGTCAGTACATACTACCAAAGAAAATTCGCAAGCCATGGGTTACCTCTCTGAGCTGCTAGTCAAGATAAATAAAAAATATATTGCATAGCGCTTTCGTGAAAAAACGAGAGATCCTGAATGTCTTAAGGTCGTATGGTATGCACCGTGCACAAACTTTACAAAGAATTGCCAAAGAGTGCCAGAGAAGAGGGAGGCTTCAACAACTCATTTCTATCATCAGGCACAAAGAAACGGACATCATGTGGAAAAAGCTTCATAATGTTCTTAATCGTCCATCTGAAATAAAACAAATAGAAAAAATATTTTCAGATGGACTCGTGACCTAATAGATCGAGAGCTGGCAAACGCCTTTATTAATTATTTTGTGAACTTGCCAAGAGATGACCCAGGGCAGAGAAAACGTCCTGTGCTTACATTGAAAATCAATATGAGTGTTCCACATTTCTTCAGCCACTTGTGGAAGCCGATGTGTGACACTTGCATTCTTAGCATTAAGAAATAGTAAAAGCGCCAGGGACGCTGACGATATGCAAATAGGGCCAATAAAATACGGGTTGGACATCGCATCTCCGTCATGACGTTTGTTTTTAATTTTGTGCTTGCAGGCCGGGGGTTTTCCCACAGAGAATGCAAATCATGCAAGGGTAACTGGTTCGTACAAAAAGGGTGACAAAAACGATTTCGGGAATTATAGGCTCTATTTCAATTTTAGACTGTACTTTCGAAGGGTTTTTGAGAAACTTTTGTTGTCCCGTATGGTAACGTTTGCGGAAAGAAAATAATATAATCACTTCATCGCAACTCGATTTCGTAAAGGCCGGTCAACAGAGCTGGCCCTTTTGGAAACAAAAAGAATGTATTTGCAGCTTTGAGGATAAAACAGATGACTCTTGGTATTTTCGTTGATTTTATCGAAAGCGTTTACGAAGATTATTTAAAAATCCATGACTTGCTGACAAAGAAACTTGAAGAGCACGTGGTTTCTGTACCAGCGTCAGCTATCATTTCATCGTATCTTGCTCATCGTAAACAATATGTCCATATCAACGTGGCACTCTTTCAGATATCCAACTCCATCGTATCCTGGCGTTCCACAAGGCAGTATTTTAGGCCCTTTTTGTTCAATTTATATATTAATGACATCGTGAACGTAGATAAAAATACCAAATATATCATCTGTGCTAGACGATACAAGTTTGTTTTTCACAGTGTAATGCTGTGATGACTCTAGGCATCATAGGGCGAATCAAAACTTCTACAGAAGTTTAGTAGTTGGAGCTCAGCCAACGCTTTGAAGATCAACGTAAACAAGACTAAGGCTATTTTTGTTTCCAACCGAAGAATATAAAAATGCAGCCATTACAAGAGATATCGTTTTGAATTCTGAGTAGAAAATAGCAGTTTGGTCCAGTTTTAAGACCCTGGAGTTGTTTTCTACTGCTAACATATGACTTGGGATGAACATCTAAACCATATCTTGATTAAGCTTTCACGTGTGATTGGTATAATGTATCGTCACCGCTCTATTTTGCCGAAAAATGCTAAATTGTGCTAATCTATAACTCGGTTATTTTCCACATATACATTACTGTCAGCTCGTCTGGGGAAATACTACAATGGCCAATTTGAACAAGATACTTATGCCACAAAAAAGATGGTGCGAATAATATGTAAAATGTTTCATACGATTACCCTAGTAAACTCTCTGTTCGCAAGTTAAATTTAATGCATATTTACAATATATCACAAATATAGGTGATGCTCGAAGCTGGAGGTCTGAAATGAGAAATAATGTTGGCAGCTCTTAGTGAACTAGCATCCTTGTCACTGAAATTCGACAACATATCACACTCGTAGCCCTGGACAACTGGAAAGTCCCCAGTTGTAGAACAACATATGGTGAGCAAATGCTATCCAATGTGCTCCGACCCTACTTAATTATCTTAATACTCATAATATTGATCCTTTAACATCAACAGTAAAATATAAGTGAAATAATTCTTTTTCTTGTAGAGTGAATTGCATAGCAATGAGTTAAGTAAATATTCCACTAACAATGCCACTCATTTATTAGTCAGCAGTTATATATACTGAGAATGAATTTATTGAATGAGTATAGTATTACGTGGTCGTGCTGTATATATCTTGAATCTTGAATGTCTTGAATATCTTGAATGATCTTGAACCCTTTGAATTTGACTTTATTATTTTTAGTATAAACCGTCCGTTAGCAGAGCTTACGCATCTGCTACGCATTAGGAATGTTGTACATTGGTTTACTGACCTGCGTTTATTTTTTTTTTTTAACTTTTGTTTTTTTTGTTTGTTTACAAAGTGATGCATTTCTTTTGTGACCATGCTGCTGTTGCCAATTGGGAGGTGAATGGCTCGGACTCACTGCAGGCAACAAATGCAGTTTTTTTCCTCAGGTCCCCTTCCATCATGCGCCTGTACTTGATGGAGAAATAAAACATTATTACTCGCGCAGTAATGTTTAACAAATGTCCGAATGCGTCTGCAGCTGCACCCGTGCACAATGCACGCTGAAGGGTACGTCATCAGCTGATGCGAAAGTGACCCGCTGCTTCTAGTGATCCGGAAACCCAGGAAGGATGCCATACGTGGCCTCGCTGGCCGGCCCATAGTTCGTACGCCTGGCAACTCGTCTCGAGCGCGCTGTTTCTCGGAGAGCTCGCACCTGTGCCGGCAATATCAGGTCGCAATTCACGATGTCTCTGTTTAGATGATGCTAGGCGAAACTTGAGGACCGCAATTCATGTGTCGGTGGCAGAGGGTCGGCAAGAAAGACCCTACGCAACACGAATGGCACCGTATCGCGAAGTGCCAAGCCTACGGAAAGCTACTCTGATCAAAACATCCACTTCAAACTTGATCTCAGTTGGCATCTCAAACAAATTTGAAAATGTATTGCAGTATCAGTAGTCTTGCATTTGTATTTCTGCTTTCTAAATGTATTCCTGTATTTGTATATCCAAATACATTTTGCCTCTATTTAAATTCTTTCTGATACGTATCGCGATACATTTTTATAGATGTAATTTAGCATCAGTATTTTAGCTGCTATTTCAAAGTATCCCAGTATTTTGTATTTCCAAATACATTTACAAGTATTTCTGCCCTAACTCTGCGATACACTTTGTGCTTCTTCTTCGTCGTCGTCTGTTTTTCGCCCTGTTTTCTGCGATGAGTCCCCACCAACGCGCCCAACTTTCCATTCTTCTATTATAACCGGAGAGGTTGCCCCCATCTACGAGCGACGGTGGAAACCATACTGGTTCTGTGCTTGCCGCCGTCGCTTATAGATGGCGGTAGCTGTCCAGGCAGGTCGATGTCCATACGCAGGAAGAAGATGATGGTTCGCTGAGGAAGACGTGTCCTCGCAGCGCTCCGCCCAGCTTCGTTCAAAATGCCACATCCGGAGAACATTTCCGGGTTCCGTGCCCACAACGGGGACATGGAGACCACCCAGGCTCACCTCACCACCATAGTCGCTGCGGACGGCGACCCCGGCTCTGCCCAGCAGTGCAGCCAGAAATTACTACCTTAAACTTCACTGGCCTGCCGGGCTTTCAGGTGGGCAACATCAAGTTTGGAGGCGGTTCTCCCCCTCCACAGAACAACTAAATAAACCTCGCAGCTCGTGCGTAACGCCCTCGCGGATCCACCTCCAGATCTGCAAATCCAAGCCCTCCAGTCCGCTATTGGAGAACGATTTTACATTCAAGTCCGCCCAAAAGAGACACCACCAAAGCGTGTGACCGAACAATCGTTAGACAAAAAACGCAAGACTCAGAAAAGAGTGACCACCCTCTGGCGGGCACGACAAAATTACAGGAAATGTGCCACTCGTCGAGGCAACAGAGCTATGAACCCTCATGGAGGCATACCCCACAGCTACAGTCCACACCAGATGACGCACAGCAGGTGCAAATCGACCCAGACAAAAACAGCGAAGAGTGGCACTATGGTTACGCACAAAAAGAACCCGCAGGAAAATCCATCAATGTAACGCTGTCTGGCAGTCGATGTTTTCTGGTGGACACCTGTCTGTGCCTGATTGTACGTCAAGCACGTCTGATTGGCCAACAAGTTACTCTGACCGACAGTCAAACTCCAGTCAGACTCCGCTTGTCGGCTTTCTGATGGTTTCCTGCGGCAGTCGGCCGCCGCGAAATGCCGTCAAGATTTCTGGTGGTGATTCTGACTGTACATCGATTGTCTCTGACTGTACGTCAAAAGCGCTTTGACGTGCAGACAGACGTGCGGTCAAAGGGCGTAAAGTCTGTTCGGATACCACTGTTTCGTCAAATCTATGAATACGAAAATAATCTATGCACGAGAAAACGATTTCGGAACGTGAGCTCATAAAACCGCTGATGTTATTGATATGACAAGCAGGGCACACGACAATCCTGATCAGACGCCCGCCGAAACGCCTAACATGCCGGAGCACGCCAAACGCGCTACTTTCTACTTTCGCCACTTTCGTTTCGCCCATAGAAGCTTCGCCGAGCTTCCATGAACGATCGCTCTCAACTCGTTTTGTTTGCGCGCTTGTGCCACCCTCGTCGATCCAGCCCGGGCTCTACAATGTCTTATGTTTTAGAATAATTTCTCCCGGACAAGACCAGACCAAGACAGCGCATCGACTCCACTTGCTCCTTCGAACAAAGCCGACGCGCCAACGTTTACACGAATGCGAACCAGAAGGTGGCGCCACGCGGACACGCCGTGTCAAAGCTCGAAGTTTTGCAGTTCCGGCTCCAGCCGCACCACGTTTTCCGGACCTGTCAGCACGTGGAGGAATTCGACGCGTTCAGTGAACGCAAAGATCGTGCTCGCTGTCTTCGGTGCTGTGGAAGAAGTTACGAGATGGAAGAAGCTATCAGAACCTGCGTTTAGTGCCCAGGCCGGGCCGCCGGATCACTTTGAACCAGAGGTACGTGCGCATGCTTGAGGACGCCTCCGCGCTTCGCCGTGCCAGACCTCGCTGATCGCGACCGGACCCTGTGTCTGAAAGGCTGCCGACCCATTGCAGATTGGCTCGGCATCTGATGCGCTGGTGCGCTTGGTGACAACTATCGACAACTCGATACCGCTTGCCCTCCGGAACTTCCCGACGCACTCACCACTGGATACCGAGCAGTGCGTGCTGTGTGTGTTCCGTGCACCGTGCGACACGCGCCTTGCATTGTCCGTTGCAGTGGGCGGCAGCGCTTCGAGAGTTTAGGTTTTGCGCCTGCGTCGGCCTGCCGGCCGGCGCTCGCCCGACGGCGACGCGTTCGCGCTGCGGGCGCATCGGATACTGACGCGCCTATCGTTGCCCTGGATGGATACCCACTGACCTCGGCTTCGAATCTTGAGGTAGGTGAGCTGCCGACCCATTGCAGATTGGCTCGGCATCTGGATGCGCTGGTGCGCTTGGTGACAATACTTGAACAACTCGGATACCGCTTGCCCGCTGGAACTTCCCGATGCACTCAACACTGGATACTGTGCTTGTGCAGCTGTGTGTGTGTTCAGTGCACCGTGTTTGGTGACGACGCCTGACGATCAGGTGCGCCGCCGTACGCTGCCACTACTGACCTCAAAGTATTTCGCGCGATGCTCTAGCCGTTACAACCGAGAGATCGTCGCAATTTCAGACCCAGTCCGCCTGGGTCTGAAATCGCACACGACCTCGGCTGTAACGGCTAAGGCGCATAGCACCAAATTCTTTGTAGAGTCCAGTGGCGAGCGCAGCGGGAATTCCGGCGGTAACCGCCTGGGTCTCAAAATTGGGCTGGAAAGCGCGGTTTCAGGGGTGGATACGAACTGGTGCCCCAATTTTGGGTTCAGGTGGAACCGGCATTTTTCATTCCGGCCAGCATCTGACATTTTCGTACGGGTCCCTTTTACCTAGAAAACGCAAATTTGGAAGGTACATTCCATCGAAGACCACCACATGCGTAATTTGGGACATTCCATCAGTGGCAGTCAGACGTCATCTGATGGACCATCAGGGCACGTTCCACCAGGGCTGCTGACTGGCAGTCAGACGTCATCTGATGGACCATCAGGGCACGTTCCACCAGGGCTGCTGACTGGCAGTCAGTGTCCCAAATTACGTATCTTGATGGAATTTTCAATAGGGAAAAGAAGGCGAAAAGAATCTTTCGTTCCCCTGTCTCCCTAACACCGGTGGTAACCCGCTGGCGAGAGCAAAGCAGCCCACCATCGCTGGGAGTTTGAGCACAAAATACGTCTTACGCACTCCCAAACATCTATCAAACCAATCTTACATCTGCTCCAAATGCAGCTCACCCAATCTCAACGGACTTTACACTACACCTTATCGAAAAGAGTAACATAATCTCGCTTTGTACGAATCCGCAAGAACGTCGCAGAGGCCGTGGAGCAAGTTACCCATTTTTCCCTCAACTCCCAGCAAGTCCCTGCCCAAGTCTTCCGGACGTCTGGCGCCACATACACAAAGGGGGTCATTTACGACATCTTCCCACTGGAAGAAGACCCGAAAGACGAGACCCTACACTCGACCTTGAAAGCGACAAAATACGTCTAGTCTTTGCACGACGATTAGGGAAATCCAACACGGCCGTCCTCACATTCGACGGCCTGAAGCTCCCGCGCTCCGTATTATATGGACGACGCTTCATGAGAGTTTACCCACACAAGCCAAAAGCGGTTACCTGCGGCAAATGTCACCGCCTCAGACACAAGCAGGGCATATGTCCTTACCCAGCCGTTTGCCCGGGTTGCGGCACAACCCACCCTACTTCAGGCACGCCCGGCCAAGGCCCTAATTGTCCGTCTGAGGTACCCTATTGCCAGGGTGCAAAAAGACGGGCCACCTGGGCACAGACCGTCTATGCCCTACCTGGCGAGAAACCAACAAAGAAATGTGCAAGAAGTACAAAGGTATAAGGAACAGCACAAACAACATCAACAGCTACTGCAACAGGATAAGCGGCCCCCACCTACATCTCTTTTCGAATACCCAACAGCTCCCCATCGCAGAGCCTGGAAAGGCCAATGCCTGGAAAGAACCAATGGCTAGCACATCCTGGCCTTTATAAATATGCAACTAAACCGCAACTTACTAGACATTTGGCGACGAAATGTTCCAGTCAAGTCACCATCTGCCGGCATCAGCCGTTTTGGGTAACGCCTTCAACTTGAACGCTCAACAGCCTAGCGGCCTGGTTCACCCTACGACTACACGGATGTTCGGAAGGATCACTTTGATGTCAACACAAACCTGGGTGAGTGATGATTTACATCGGTCGGGTTCCCTGATTTTGATGTGTCAGAAAGGTTCGATCTTTACATCTAACAAGTTTGAATACCAGCTTCCTCAAGGCAAGAAGGCAGGTATCCTGCCTGAGACACTGCCTGCATCAATCTATGAGCTGCTTCGAGACCTGGTTTCTCCATTAACCACAACGGAATGTTCATATAGGAATCTCAATGAAGCGATTATCCAGCACTTCAAGCCCAATCCCATCACGATTGCGGAAATATTTCTATTCTAAAAACACAACCAAGAGGCAGGGCGAAACCGATGGATTTCAAAGCCGCGCTGAAGAAGCTCGCTCACACTAGTGATTTCAAGGATTTTTTAAACGAACCCTTGCGAGACCGGTTCGACTGCGGGTTGAAAGACGAATATTACATCAACGCCAACTCATCGAAAGGACGCTGACTTTCAAGTCCGCATGCGAGATCGCCTTCAGGTTTGGAACTCGCCATGGCAAGACAATCGTCAGCTCACCCAGAACACTGCTCCACATGCTGGAAGCATTCAAAAATCTTGATGTCCAGGCACGTTCAACAAAGACAAAACCCACGGCTTTAGCGGCGTCCGGCGCCCTTTCGTCAAGTACCTGCAACCGTTGTGGCGAGACAACACCTTCACACGAATTGTCCGTTCAAGAAAGAATTCTGCCACAAATGCGGAAAAAAGGACACATGCTCGAGTTTGCAGAAGCAAGCGCACGTGTGGTAAAACCAGCAAATCTCGAGCGAAGCGAGGTCCTCACGATGATGGCGTCGCTCTATATAATGTTGATGGGGGCACGTGCAGTGTCGTGGCGGCATTGAGGTCCTGCTGAAGCTGGCAGGAAAGCCCGTGAAAATGCGATTTCGACACTGGTGCGACTCTGACCATCATCTGGGAGAGGCAACACAACTAGTCGCTGAGCTGTTTGCCACTCACACCCACGACTCCGCCTCGCTCGCACACGGGCGATGCCATCCCTGTCTCGGAGAGGCACAAGTCCTGGTAACTTACGAAAACCAGTAAATGGCACTACCACTGGTGGTCATCCAAGGAGATCGACCAGCGCTGATGTGAAGCAATTGGTTGCGGCACATCCGGATCAACTGGTCAAACACTTTCTCAATCACCGAGACTGCAGCTGGGAACGGACTAGCCAGTCTGCTAGACAAGCACAGGATGCTTTTCTACGAAGAAATGGGAACGGCGAAGGGCATAAAGGTAGCGATATATGTTCAGCCGGAATCTGCTCCTACCTTTTTCAAGCCTCGGCCACTTCCATTTGCGCCACGAAAGGTTGTGCAGAAAGAGCTGAAAGATCTTGAAAATACAGCACCGTTACCAAGGTTGACAGAAGCAAGTGGGCGGCACCAATCGTGGTAGTTCCCAAGACGGACAAGTCCGTTCGTCTTTCTGTAGACTACAAGGTCACCGTGATCCGTTGCATTCGGCCGGAAACCTATCCCCTACCGACTGCAGAAGACTGGTTTGCGACCCTTGCTGGTGGCTAGTACTTCAGTAGATGAACTTGACCAGTGCCTGCCAACAGTTAGAGCTAGAGCACTAGCTCGAAGGTCTACACCACCATCACAACACACAAGGGTCTTTACTAGTATAATAGACTACCGTTTGGAAACTCCACAGCTCCGTCTGATTTCCCAAAGGACCCTGTACAAAATCTTAAAAGGATTGGAGCTACGTAGTATGCTATCTCGACGACATTTTGATTATTTCAGGTACTTTTTCCAGGCCCCCTTCGGTTGATGGACCAAGTTCTTACTCGACTAATAGAAACGGGAAATCGGGCCAACCTTCAAAATTGAGTTCCTCAAGAGCAGCTTGGAATACCTTGGCTATAGAATTCACGCCCGAGGATTACATCCAACACAGTGTAAGGTTCAAGCCATCCAAAACGCTCCACCACCCTCCAATGTGATGGAGCTGCGCTCGTTTTGGACCTATTGAACTAGTATGGTGATGCTTGTAAGGTATTTCCCCAATCTTAAAACCACTCTACGAGCAACTAGAAAAAAATAGACTCTGGAAGTGGACAGCAGAATACCAAAACGCATTTAAAGAAGAGAAAGAAAGCCTGCTGTGGAGCAATTGGCTTACTCATTACGACCCAAGCAAGCCGCTCTTCTCGCCTGCAAAGCATCTCCAAGCGGAGTGGGAGCAGTCGTCTCACACATTATGCCAAACGGGATGGAAGTGCCAATCGCCTCGCGCCTCAAAAACGCTCTCACAAAGTTAGCGTAACTACCCACAGATCAAGCGCGAAGTGCTTGGCATTGTATTTGGAATAAAAAAGTTCCATAAGTACTTGTACGACCGGAAATTCACACTTATTACAGACCACAAGCCTCTGACTACGATCTTCAACGCACACACGGAAATCCCAAGCTTAGCTGCTCCACCGAAATCAGCTTTGGGCACTTCCGCTCCTCACCTATAACTATGATATCGTCTACAGGAAGTCCAAGGACCACGGCAATGCTGATGCGCTTTTGCGGCTGCCTTGTGATTCTGGTTCGTATCACCCCGATGAAGACACCTCCGCACTGTAAGTCTCCAACGTGGAGCTGCTCCCGTCAGACGTGACCGAATCGCAGTGGAAACTCGGAGGGACCCAACGTTATCTAGGGTGCTGGACTTTACCCTGAATGGTTGGCCCAACTCCGTCCAAGACAAGGTGCTCCGGGCCTACCTTGACAAGACGGACCAGCTATCCAGAGACCAAGGTTGTATTCTCTTGAGGTACCGAGTCATCATTCCACCATCATTCAGAACGCGACTGCTGCATGAACTCCACGAGGTTCACCCAGGCACAAATTGCATGAAGGCCAAGGCTCAGAAACCATTATTGGTGGCCAGCGTTAGATAAAGATATGGAAGATTTCATGAAAAAGTGCTACGCTTCCGCGTCTATGCACAAACCATCCGGCGGCAGCACCGCTACACGCATGGTCGTGGGCAAGAACCCCGTGGGAGAGAATTAATGTCGACTATGCTGAACTGAACAGGCAGCACTATCTTCTATTCATGGACAGCTTCTCGAAGAGGATAGAAGTTCTGACCACAAGGACGACAACGGCAGCTCACCATTCAGGCGCTGGAAGAACCTCTTTGAGTCCTATGGAGTTCTATCTGTGCTTGTAACGGATAATGAACCACAGTCTGTTTCAAGGAATTTCGACAACTTCTTGCAAATGAACGGGGAGAAGCACATCTCGCACACTGCCATACCACCCGACATCGAATGGAGCTGCTGAGCGAACCCTTTCAACATTCAAGCGAGCTTGGGTGAAAGACTCATTTATAGGAAACACGCGAGTAGAAACAGAAAACAAAAGGCTGTGCTAGATTTTTCTGAGCTACCACAGTATTCATCATTCTATAACAGAGAGGAAACCGGCTGAGCTGTTACTCAATCCGCCGCTTCGAACGCATCTTAACTTGATAAAGCCAAGTACGGAGCGGACCGTCGTTAAGCATCAACGCCAGCAGCAGTTGGCGCGCGACAAATCGCGAAGACCACTTCGTAGCGTTAATGCGGGTAGACCAGGTCCTCGTGCGACACGCGAGAGGCAATCAGCACTTGTGGTCACCAGGCGTCATTGTTTTCCGACGTGGACCGCTGTGGTATCTTGTGGACGTGCGAGGACGCACCATCTCCGTTCAGTTGGACCATATTTTACAACTAGACACACAACTACCAAGTCGTGAAAAATCAGGCCCACAGCCATGGATGCTCTTGGTACAACCGCTAGTTATGGAGCGTCTACTTTAGCAGATGGAGATTTGCCACGTTTAGCACCAACGCCCCACCTCCAGAGCTGCAGACAGGGTCGGCCGGGGACACCTTCTCAACGCCAGCTGAACTTTCAACTCGGTACCCGCAAAGCGTTCGGCGTCCCCCAGACAGACTTGGAGCGCTGACTCACCTGCCGAAGCTGGAGTGCCAGCTGGAACTTAACAACTGAACTTGGAGGAATGTGGTAACTCGGGCAATGGAGGAAGAGAACGTGCACGAGCTGGCAGAGAGCTCGACGCGAATCAGGAACAGGCCACCATCGGACAAGCATCAGCCAGCGCCAACGTTGGCTAGCACAGCCTAGCCTGTATAAATATGTAATTAAACCGCAATTTACTACAAAACCAAACCCGAACCTCACACACATCACGTCTCATCTTTGCCATTGGCCGCAACACATTTCCTTTCTTAGCACCACACGTCAGAGAGGTGTGGTGAACCATTCGCGAAACTAAACATCGTTCAGGAAAGATCGGATTCGAAGCAGCGCTTGGCTTATTCCACGGTCCAAAAAATATACAGGCACGGGCAGGCACGTGCAGGATTATTGAAAATGCCTAGGCGTGGTGGCGCTAGCTACCGTCATTGTCATTAGCCACAAAAACATGTTTAGTTCTACTACTGCGATTTACGCATCTATAATATACACATAAATTTCGCATGCCGAAACATACGATACAGTGAAGTTCATCTACTGGCAGAACGTACAGATAAACAACACATAAAATTATCAACATGAACGCACACTACCCGCTTCACTCACGCAGTACACTGCGCTTCCACATCTGATACACATTATTTAAGGGTACGAATTTTCTCAGTAACCACCTAAGCTTTAAAAATATTTCCAGCATGTTTATTGTTTTTGACTAGTGACCTCCAAAAGTACTATAAACAACTCGGAAAATAAATCTAAAAAATAAAAAAATTAAGCACTCATGCTGTAATTTTTTGAAAGCGAATAAAACAAACCCATTCAAAATAAGATTTCAGCCCTGATAGTTTATGGGACCCTTGAGCACTTTGAGCCCCTTCAACCCCCCCCCCCCCTCCAGCCGCTTCAGCTCCGTCATACTCTTTAACTTAAAGCCCCCATCCCATCAACCTTTAGACGTCCAAATGACTGTGGACAATAAGGCAAAATGCTGTTTACAACGTTATTGGAAATTTATTTTGGATATTGAGCTTTTCATGCATGTTGTATCACGAAAATACACTATTGAAAATCCCATCAAGATACGTAATTTGGGACACTGACCGCCAGTCAACAGCCCTGGTGGAACGTGCCCTGATGGTCCATCAGATGACGTCTGACTGCCACTGCCAAGGGAATTTCATTAACAGGGCAGCATTTATATAAAAACTCCCATTCCGGGGTGGCCATCTTGGATGGCTATGAAATGGTCCACAAGCCAGAGGTGGCCATCTTGCATGGCTAGGAAACGGTTCACAAGTCCTTAAAATGAATGTAATCCTCCGAACAAAAAAAATCCATCAATGTACCCTGCCTGGCAGTCGATGTTTTCTAGCGACACCTGACTGTGCCTGACTGTACGTCAAGCACGTCTGATTGGCCAACAAGTTACTCTGACCGACAGTCAAACTCCAGTCAGACTCCGCTCGTCGGCTTTCTGATGGTTTCCTGGTGGCAGTCCGCCGCCACGAAATGCCGTCAAGATTTCTTGGTGGCGATTCTGATTGTACATCGATTGTCTCTGAGAGTACGTCAGAACGTTTTGACGTACAGAGAGACGTACGGTCAAAGGACGTAAAATTCGTTCGGATACCACTATTTCGTCAAATCTATGAATACGAAAAATGATCTATGCACGAGAAAACGATTTCGGAACGTGAGCCCATAAAACCGCTGATGTTAGAGATATGACAAGCAGGGCACCCGACAGCCCTGTTGAGAAGCCCGCCGAAACGCCTTACATGCCGAGCACGCCAAACGCGCCACTTTCCACTTTCGCACTTTCGCTTCGCTCATAGAAGCTTCGCCGAGCTTCCATGAACGATCGTTCTCAACTTGTTTTGTTTGCGCGCTTAGTGCCACCCTGTCGATCCAGCCCGGCCTCTACAATGTCTTATGTTTCTGTAGAATTTCTCCTGGACAAGACCCAGACTGTTGTGAGTTCCGACTATGTAAGGAACTTTAGCGGTGCAGTTGAAGACGACAAGGTGTACCAGGTCTCTGAACCGGAGACGCGCGAACAAAAGGAGGGTTTTACGACGCGAAGTACTCTACATGGCAGGTTAGTAGAACTAAAGTACGGCGATTGATGTACGAGTGCTTTGCATAAAATGCCGAAGGCTTAATTGGATATGCAGCCGAGGCATTCTTTAGAGCAATGCACTCATTGTCGGAACCTCGCGCTGCAATACTGAAATGCTCTTGACTCGGTTTGATAGTTTTAGGCTAGAAAATTTATACCTTTCTATCTGGTGTGGGCTATTGGCCTTACCGCTATGTCGCAGCTCATTATTATTGTTTAACGAAGAGCGCAGACCGAAAGCATCCGCGAGCGTAGTTCAGATATGTCTGCTGTTCCGCTTTCGTCCTTGGAAGCCAGGGCTGTCTGTCGTAGCACGCATGTTACTCTCTAGCTTCAACGGAGTCGCAGACGTTTTTTGAACTAAAGTGTATACCGTCGTCACTGAAAGGTTCAGACATCGAGGGCGTTTCTCTGAAATATGCTTGAGGTCCATGTAAGTATGTTTGTAAACGAATGTGCCCGTACGAAAATGTCAGATCGGAGCGGTTCCAGTACGGATCCGCGCGGTTTTAAACTTGTGGACAGATCCGATCCGCGCGATTCTGTGTGTAACTCAGTCGGATCCAGTGAGACGAAACGCACTGGAATCGCACGGTGATGGGTGATTCCAATCCGCTCCCCTGTCCCAGCAGAGTCTGCTCCCAGCCAGCGGGCGCACATCCCTATTGAAAATCCATCAAGGCAGTAATTTGGGACATGACTGCCAGTCAGCAGTCCTGGTGGAACGTGCTCCTGATGGTCCATCAGATGACGTCTGACTGCCAGTCAGCAGTCCCGGTGGAACTGCCCTGATGGTCCATCGATGGTGCCGACGCACGATGGAATATCCCAAATTACGTATGTGGTGGTCTTTGATGGAATGTACCTTCCAAATTTGCGTTTTTCAAGTAAAAGATATCCATTTTACCTGAAAAACGCAAATTTGGAAGGTACATTCCATCAAAGACCACCACATACGTAATTTGGGAGATCCCATCAGTGGCAGTCAGACGTCATCTGATGGACCATCAGGGCACGTTCCACCAGGGCTGCTGACTGGCAGTCAGACGTCATCTGATGGACCATCAGGGCACGTTCCACCAGGGCTGCTGACTGGCAGTCAGTGTCCCAAATTACGTATCTTGATGGAATTTTCAATAGGTGCCGTAAGTCGACTGCTCGCTGTACGCGTGAAATGGAACGCGACCCCTGCAGAGACGACTGCAGGCACCTCAGTTGCGCCCTCTGCCCACAAACTGAACACCTCCGTCCTCTGTTCAGCCACGAGTCAAGGCAATGCATCCCGAAGGAAAAATCCATCAATGTAACGCTGTCTGGCAGTCGATGTTTTCTAGTGGACACCTGTCTGTGCCTGATTGTACGTCAAGCACGTCTGATTGGCCAACAAGTTACTCTGACCGACAGTCAAACTCCAGTCAGACTCCGCTTGTCGGCTTTCTGATGGTTTCCTGGTGGCAGTCGGCCGCCGCGAAATGCCGTCAAGATTTCTTGGTGGCGATTCTGACTGTACATCGATTGTCTCTGACTGTACGTCAAAAAGCTTTGACGTGCAGACAGACGTACGGTCAAAGGACGTAAAGTTCGTTCGGATACCACTATTTCGTCAAATCTATGAATACGAAAAATAATCTATGCACGAGAAAACGGTTTCGGAACGTGAGCCCATCAAACCGCTGATGTTAGAGATATGACAAGCAGGGCACCCGACAACCCTGATCAGAAGCCCGCCGAAACGCCTAACATGCCGAGCACGCCAAAACGCGCCACTTTGTAGCTATCGCCACTTTCGCTTCGCCGATAGAAGCTTCGCCGAGCTTCCACGAACGATCGCTCTCAACTCCGTTTTGTTTGCGCGCTTGTACCACCCTATCGATCCAGCCCGGGCTCTACAATGTCTTATGTTTTAGTGAACTTCTCCTCCACAAGACCCAGTCGGTTACATGAAAGCGACTTCAGCGCATCGACTCCACTCCGTTCTCTACCAAAGCCGACGCGGCAACGTACATGAATGCGGACTAAAGGTGGCGCCACGCCAGGTCAAAGCCTCGAAGTTATGCAGTTCCGGCACCAGCCGCACCACATTTTCCGGTTCGTCGCACGGGGAGGCATTTCGACGCGTTGAGTGAACGTAAAGATCGTGCCCCCTGTCTTCGGTGCCGTGGAAGAAGTTACAAGATGGAAGAAACATTAGAAGCCACGCGTTTAGTGCTCCAGGCCGGGCCGCCGGGTCACTCTGGACCAGAGGCGACGTGTGTGCGCACGCTTTGAGGACGCCTTCGCGCTTCGCTGCGCCAGACCTCGCCGATCGCGACCGGACCCCGAGTCCGATAGGCTGCCGACCCATTGCAGTTTGGCTCGGCATCTGGATGTGCTGGTGTGCTTGGTGACAATACTTGGACAACTCGGATTCCGCTTGCCCGCCGGAACTTCCCGATGCACTCAACACTGGATACTGTGCTTGTGCGTGCTGTGTGTGTGTGTGTTCCGTGCACCGTGTTTGGTGACGACACGCGCCTTGCATTGTCTGTTGCAGTGGGCGGCAGCGCTTCGAGAGTTTAGGTTCTGCGCTCGGTCGGTGGCGACGTCCGCGCTGCGGGCGCACGGATACTGACGCGCCTATCGTTGCCCTGGATGGATACCCACTGACCTCGGCTTTGAATCTTTATATAGTGCGAAGCTGCCGACCCATTGCAGTTTGGCTCGGCATCTGGATGCGCTGGTGTGCTTGGTGACAATACTAGGACAACTCGGATACCACTTGCCTGCCGGAACTTCCCGATGCACTCAACACTGGATACTGTGCTTGTGCGTGCTGTGTGTGTGTTCCGTGTTCCGTGCACCGTGTTTGGTGACGACGCCTGGTCGACCGTGGTGCACCGCCGGAACTACCGCTGCGCTCACCACTGGACTCTACAAAGGTATTTCGTGCTATGCTCTAGCCGTTACAACCGAGAGATCGTCGCAACTTCAGACCCAGTCCGCCTGGGTCTGAAATCGCGACGATCTGTCGGTTGTAACGGCTAAGGGCATGGCACCGAATTATTTTGTAGAGTCCAGTGGTTAGCGCAGCGGGAATTCCGGCGGTGCTCCGCCTGGGTCTAAAATTAGGGCTGGAAATGCGCGGTTTCAGGGTGGGTACGAACTGGTGCCCCAATTTTGGGTCTAGGCGGAACCGGCATTTTTTATTCCGGCCTGTATCTGACATTTTCGTACGGGAGGACTCATTGCAGGTTCAGGCTTTAGGCTTTGGGGTGATCCGGCAGGCAAGTAAGCGCTTGTCGAGGCCCGAGGTGCAGATGGATTTTTGACAGTGGGTGTCGAAAAGACTGCGGGAATAGCAATCGACACCGGAAACACTGGCGGACGAGATTGTGAGCGAATGTAGGGTAAACTGGCGGAAACTGCAGGTTGACACCGCGAACGCTGGCAGGTGAGTTAATAAGCACTATGATTTGTAACCGCTGGGCCAATACGGCTAGTTGCTTCGCGACACTCCAACAACCAACGAAGGGCAGAGGGCCGACACTCCCTTGAGGGGGTCGTTCCAAAAACCTACAAAATGTTTTGTATGATTCTTTCTCGACTTCAATCTGGCCGGTCGTGGTAGTGGCAGCAAGACTTTTATTAAGTTATGTCACGTCACGACCTGGCCGGGGACGAGGCGGTAGACATTTAGGTGGCTTGCAGCTGTTCAGCTTGCCTTGAGGCGGGAACAGTTTAAGCGGGCTTGCTCGCTGAGCTGCCGCCCCTCCAAGGACCGATCAGTCCCTTAGGGCACGTGTGCACGTGGACAGAACGGGACGCTGACGCTTACATCGGGGAGCACATGGTATATGTCGCCGTTGCTGAACGCGGGTATAGAACATAGAACATAGCTTTATTTTTCATTTCAACAATACAAAAATACAGATAACGAGCCGGTATAAGCCTCAAGGGCTTGTGTACCTAGCTCGGCAGGTGGCGAAAACACAGTGTAATTCAAAATGAAAGGGTCTATTTACCCCCCAAAAAATACCATTCAGAAAAAATACTGACAAGGAATGACACACATATGTATATGCACCAATATATATATAGGACATACCGTTACTTGGCACGTAATACAGGAGGTCGGAAAATGTCAAATCACTGATCTAGATTTCGGAGTGCTTTTTTAAGTTTATTTTTAGATTTTATAGAAAACAATGATTCTGTTTTCTGTTTTGTCTTTATTTGTGGCGGGATAACCATAGTATATGGTTATCCCGCCACAGGCGTTGGGATCCTCGTATGCACAAAAGATGGATTAGGTTTACACCATCACTACCTGTTCTGAGGGAAACTCACGCTTTAAGCAACCCAGCTAGTGGTTTTGCCACATCGCTTGCTCCGAGGTGAGAAGGGCACCCGAGGTATAAAGACGCGAGCGTCTTGTCTTACTTCTAGGCTTACTCGGAGGCTTGCCCGGTTTACATCGCGGACTTGAAAGCATACTTCCATTGTCGCGATGGGGAAGGCGTATAACATGAGGTTGCGGTAGGACACAAGAAATTCCCTGTTTTTGGCGACCCAGGAGCGACCTCTGGAATGCGGACTTGCTGAGTTAGCCTCATGGTACACGAACCCGTCGGCAAGCAATTTGGCGGTGGAGGCTATGGCCACTGCCACACTCTGCGGCAGAGTATTTGTTCGCTGTGTGTTGTTTTAACACCTTGTTCTGCGCAGAATAGCTTCTTGGAAAGACGGCCATAGCACGGCGTAGCCCCGGAAGCTCCACCGGGAGGAAAGACGGGCCCATTCCTTTTCCCAAGCGCTCAGGGTGGCTGACAGTTGTTCGGCCTGACCAGCGGTTCAGGCGGGCAGTGCTAAGTTCGCTGCGACCTCTAAGCGGAGCGGGGCAGGTCCGCCCGCGTCGGGCAGAACCAGCTTCGACCAAGCCCCCTGCTGCATCGCGGTGAGTTGGACAAGTTGCGACAGACAGGTCGACAATGTCTACCGGCCTCGCTAGCCACCACCACATACGCCGCTTTCGGACGCTGCAACGTGTCCACTCCGCGCAACAGCAACAGCGGCCGCCCATGAAGCCCGGCTGCTCCCTGAGGCCCATGAAGTCCCCCGAAGACCGGACCTGGAGGGGGGGAGAGTGTGGGAGGCGAGGTTGAAAGACGAGACAGAGGCACCTGACAGGCGGTTGGCGGAGAAGTCACGAGCTGGCGCGAGAGAGTGCGAGCTGAGCGAGGCTGAAGCTGGGCAGGAACGTCGGAGCCGGGCTGCCTGGCCTGGCCCATGGCGAACTCCGGAGCGGTCCACCAGCGAGGTCTGGAGAAAGACCGGTGGAAACAGCGAGTCCTGGCCATATGACCTGGGCTATGACTATCCCGGGGTGGTTCCGCAGCGAGGCTCGGGCATTGATAGCCCGGGACAGCCAGCGTTGGCGTTGGAAATGGCGTTGGAAAGGCGATCCGCAGGCCTGGACACGGACTCCGACTGTGAGCTCTGATCGACGGGCGACTATAAGGGTCGGCGTGCCTGGACTGCCGGTTCTCGACGACGGGCAACCGAGAGGTACAATAAAACCATTCGTTCTCTTCTCGTTGTTATGTCACTCCCTGGCTGACGGGCGGAGCGCATACCGATCGGGGGCGATTATTAGTAGAGGGACCTCCGTGAAAGAAACCAACAAACCTCAGAGATCCCTGAAGCGCGCGCGCTTCGGGATCTCTGAAGCTATGTTTAAACCCGACGAGAAAAGAAGGGGTAGCGCGAGGAACGCGAGAAGCACGAGCGGACATTCCATCGCTCGGGAGAAGTGTGTTTCGGCATCTCACCGCAACGGGGCGTTCGTTACATTCCTCTTGTAAAGCGCCTCTTGTCTACCGGTCTACCTTTTCACTTTCGGTGGCCGCGTCTCCTGGCGATCTGCCAGGCTTTGTCAGTATAGAGGCGGCTGTACCAGACTGTATTTTGTCTGATGCATTTGGTTGTGACCCCGGCTAAAATGTCGGTTAACACAAGGGCGTTATTTTACGTTACGTTACGTCACGACCGTTTACAACCGCTTACTTCGTAAGTCTGCGGGACATCCGTGCTTCAAATGAAGCGTGGAGACCTGTTCAAGGAGCAGCTTTCCTCGCTGCATGCGAAACACGAATGTCCCGATGAATCCCCACGTAACTTAATAGGTTGTTAGCAAAATCCCCTGTTTCAGTTTTTAACTGGTTTCTGCAACAGTCCCTAGAGTAGTAAAGACCAGTGCTTAGGGTAAGCGTCATACGTCGCCGAAACCTCACGAAGGCGGACAAAGCACAGTGTTAGTGAAAACTCACCTTTCTAACAGCGACAGAATGATAACAGGCCCGCACAAAAAAACAAGCCGACGTAACCGGTACTGATGTGCAACATGACCTGACCGTAGTGCAAACGACAAAACTTCGATCCGCCGAATCAGCTGCCGTCCACCGAGTTGAAGGCCCGAAAGCCATCCACTGAGCCGCAGCTGGAGCAGCAACTGTTTAGGAATTTTAAGCAATTAGTGCTACTAATAATTATAAATACCAGGCTATGCAGTATGACTATACTTACTAAGTGTGTAAATATAATAAATGTCGAAAATATATGTCAGTATGGTGCCATATAACGGCCGTCGGAGCCTCTACCAACTGTACCACGAAGCCGCTGCAGTGGCCGCGCTTCACGTGTAACTATATTACTCCATGGTAGGGTGCCTACATGTCTGTCTGTCTCAGGGTGAATACATACATTGTCGCCCTGAACGCTCGAGCGCGTGACGCCTCTCGCGCACTCGGTGCGTGACTTGGGTGGTAAAATGGCGTCTATGCATTAGCCAAAGCTACGCACTCGAGCTGAGTGGACACCGGATTGCGCGCACTTCAAGACGCATAAAAAAACGATTGGGCGGAAAAATGGCTGAGATGTCACCACTCAAGCAAAAGCGCGCGTGTGTATGAAGGCACTCTACTCCATGGTGTCAACGCAAAGTTCGATTCTTCTGTCGAGCTCCGGCCGAACTCTCTTAGTATATATGGCTCTGCCTTTCGGTTTGTATTATTACAGAGTTATACTAATATTACAAGCACAATTTTAAGATTTGGTTCATACCCTTTTATACTCCGTTCAAACCGCTATTGTTTTGTACCTTTTTCCATATAGATGGCACGCAATGTCTCTGCAACACACGAGTTGCATGCTCGCAGCTACGCAAGCAGGTCGGGCGCTCGAGGCAGGCTCAGGCCCCTACTGTTCGCTGCCGATCTCGAGCTATATCTCTTCGCCCCGCGTCCCCCACTGCCGGAAGCGGCCAAAGGGCGGCGCGAGATACGAGCCAGTACATACGTAGATCATAGTGGCTTACATAGCGTAGAATAAGCTCTGATTTCTGAATAAATTCGAAGTTCCAACCACTTTCGAAATTATCGAAATCACAGTGTGCGGCGTTGCGGCCGTTTGGTTCAAGGCATTTAACACGCAAAGGTTGATTCGCAAAAACAAAAAAAAGGAAATGTATTTTTAGATTTTAATTTAAAGCTAGAACCATTAAAAAGTAAAGCGTCAGTTTTGCACTTGCTTTGTCCTGTATCGGCTTGCTATTTGTCCGAATACTGGTTTGCAAACCCGGTCCCAGGGGGGTGTGGAGTAAAGCCCCTCTAAAACCACTAAATTAGCTGCGCTTGCAGAGTATCGGAACTCTGCTCCCGGACATTGTTGTGGGCGCAGCCATATTGTTGCTTGTGAAGAGCAGACGCCACTGTCGATCGTCATGATTCAAAAGTGCGACTTCCTCAGCATTAGATTCGTTGTTAGAAAGCTCATATAATATTGCGTTGCTCTGTCGCAAACTGTTTAAAACTTTCTGGAGGGCAGAAAAGCGTTTCCCGTGATTTAAGACAAAGCTTCAGATAACTGGCAATCATGATTTCAAGCGACATAATGGGTCAGTTTCGTCACTCTGAAGGCGTAGCTTATTCGGTGCCACTAAGCACTCTCTATCCTGCGAAAAGTGGCGTCATTCATTGTTGTGGAAATGCTCGATGCACGTGCCGTATGACACTTTTAGGAAGAACATGGCGTCTGAAATCTAGCTCAGTCTGCATTGTTCCGCCACGATTTCCCCAACGGTTGTATGTCGCACGTGCCTCGTGGATCGACGCAGCTTTTGCAACTTTTATAACATGAAGGAGCTTTAGGGTGAAGTAAAGTCCCTTCATGTTTCATCACTAACTCTTATCTTATTAAAAGGTAATGAGTGATTTCCTGAAATTTTAATCGAGAAAATGAGTGCGCACCGAGCTCTCAAATACATGGAGTACTATGGCGCCAGTTACCGAAGACGGGTGAAAATGAGCCCTATATTCCCACTGAATGTTTTGGAAAAACACCTATACCTTTTGCATAAGATAGCGGTTAGTGCTGAAACATTGGCATCTGGTTCGGACCTTTGGAGCTATATTAGGTAACAGAATGAGCGCTCGGCGGTGCATCGTTTGCTCTTGCGGCTAAAAAAAAACATTTTTGTGTGTGTGTGTGTTTTTTTTTCTGGGGGGACACGTTTAGTTTTTTGAGAAAATAGAATTGTGTTTTTTTTTCGGCCGGGTAAATAAACTATACATCGCGGAAATCTCAAACGGCGTGTGAAGGTGATTGCGGTTGGGAAAGAACGCGGAAGTTTGAGGACATGGCGTTGCCTGGATCAAAAAATAATTGAGAAAGACAAAAGTTTTTCTGAGCCTACGCCCACTTACGCCTAACATCGACAAAACAAATAGTATCACTGTAGACTCCTTTAACACCTGTTTCAGTAAAAAAAAAACTGTCAGCCGGAAGAAAATAATATCTTTCTTGCTGGCATGTGTTTTTCACTGGTATAAATCGCACAGGCGTTCACAATGTCAGTTCCCGGTTTGGCGATATTAGGCTTAGGTAAACGTAAACTCAAAGGAAATTCGTGTTCCTCTATCTTTTCTTTTAGACAGGTAACATTACGTTTTCAAGCTTTGGCGTCTATCAATCCCAACCGATAGCGTCACATTCTCACTTAGTTTAAGCTTTCTTCGATGCATAGATTATTTACCCGGGCTGAAAATCCCCGGCCTCTTTTCTAGGAAACTTACTTAATTTGCTGTCTAGTGGCACTGTTCTAACCTTAGGAGCTACAAGCCTATACTTCCGTTTTATAAGTAGTGCATTCACTAGATCCTGACAAAGTTGCGCCAAGCTCCCAGGGCCTGAGCACGGCCTGCTCAGGCCGCCACAAGAGTGACCACAGCAAAGCAGAGATGGCGTCTGCAGCGAGAGGTATAAGACACAGCAATTCGAATCCAAACGCTGTCCGAGCAGGTGGCTTTCGTTCCAGTTCCAACCGATCCTTCAATTTAAGGCGTTTTAGGTGGAGTAGAAGAATCGAGTCATTGCTCTCTGCCAAAAATACCCTTTCTTTTTACTAAGGCACGGAAAGAGCAACTTTCTTTATGAGAGTTTGCAGTAAAAACAAAATTATCTTATTTTTTGCGAATGCATTCGGCATTTTTTGTGTTTCTCTCATCGTTTTCGCATTTCATTTTCATGGATTGACCTCTCAATTGATTCCAATCGTGTGGTAGTCAAGGGGAAGCTGTCAGCAACGCGTAGTTTACACTGTGCTTGGCAGCGCGCTAGTATATCGGGATGATGATAGGTGGCGCGCTCATCGAGTTTCATATGCTAATTGCAGACTCCGCGGCAGGAAAAGCTCTTTCGCGTCGATAGAAGTGCTCGCTTTTGGTCTCCTTCTCTAAAGATTGCCCCATGCGTCCAGGCTTTCGGCGATGGCAAAACAGCAAACATACTGCTTTTGCTCCCGGTTGCACCACGCGGTACATTTCTGCGAAAGAAAAAAAGAAAAAAGCCTTCTTCTTCGACGTTCACAACGACGACAACTCTCTGAAAAAAAGAATCCGTAGGTCTATACTTGTGTTACGCTGGCCAGATGTTCAAAATCAGCACGAGTATAACTTTTGAAGGTATTTTTAGGAGCGGTTTTCGCACGCAATCCTTACTCTCCGGAGCAGAAAGCACATCCAAATTGCACCGGACGCGGTATCTCAGTGTTGAAAGCAGCGGCACCGCTGCATCCTGAACCGTTACTACTTCTCTCGTGCGGCGATTCTGACACTCCCCTACTATACCTGTTCGGCTTCGCCTCGCTAAAACAAGTACGAACGCGCAGGCACGCGCAACAGCAAAGCGCCGGAAGCTAGCAGGCTCTAGTATGAAGGCGGAGCTTTTAGACTCAGCTTAAGGGTGAGCGGATTATAGTCACTGCAGCAGATTTGGCGCAACCCATTACAAGACACGGGATTACTTGTAATTATTACTTTTCTTGTAATTAAGTAATCAATCCTTTCCTTCTTGAAAATGTAATTTGTAATGTAATCTCATAACTTTTTCAGTAACGAATTACTGAAATTACTCGTTACAAATTTTCCGTCCCATCAAAGGGAGAAATAGAGGGAAGAAGAGCGACGGCACGGGACTGCGGCGCTCTTTAGCAGGGTAACACAACACGGGGGTTCGCTAGCGAAGAGTGCTGGCGAGGAAGGGAAAAGAATCCACGGAAACCACGTTAGCCCAGCCAGAGCCTGTTTCTGGACTGGTTTGTGCGGTGAAGCAGGCTGGGTGGATTCGACTGTCTATATAAGGCAACAGGCTACGAGTTCTTGGGAAAGGAACGGATTGCTTCGAGCACACGCAAGAGCATAAAATGAAAGGACCATACAACCGTCGCGTGGGGTTTGTGTCGAGTAGGGCCGTCGACACAGTGACCGCAATGCATATGTCTGCTCCCTTCCTCCCCCCCCCCTTTACCCTTCTTCTCCCCTTCTCACCCCTTCATGCCTTACCTTCCCCCCCCCCCAAGTCATATTTTTTTGCATTAAACCGTGTTTGCTTGCCAATGTTTCTGCCTACACACGCCCACCCCGCAAACACAGAAAGAGGTCTAATGAAACGTCACCCCTGTTCATCCTTGACAGCGCAGTGAAAGATACTGACTGGACCAACCTACTATGCTGGTTCTTCACTTCGCACTAACGGATGCGTAAGTCAGAAACACGAGGCGTGCGATAGGGCCAGTTCAATGGAACAGAAAAAAATGTAGCATTAAACTTGCTGTCAGTTTAAATAGTAACTTTCGACAGCAGGCAATAAGCTGGCCGGGGAGCACAGACTAAACGGCTTGGGACTTCGAAGCTGAACCCGTAGTCTTAGAAACGAGAATGCTGCGGTTTTGTCAGCGGATTGCGCCTGCGGGAACAAAGACCGACATTTTAGGGAAAGGGAACAGAGCCTGGGTTTTCTGACCGTAAACAGGTACTCACTTGGACACTGGATTTGAGAAGCCGCCTGCAAACACGTGAAAGACGGGGAAGCGTGTTGTTTACAAAACCTTGTGGTTTTTTATTGATTTCTAAACGGCAAAATCAGTTCAGCTGAAAGATTCTGCATTTATATTTCGTGTGACGTTTTGGTTTTAATAAGTTTGCTGGTAAAGAAAGAAGATCAAGTGGGTCATTCGGCCAGATAACAACCTTCATCATGCAGAAGACTGAAATGTACACAGACGCAAGTTCCGCATCTTGGTCTCACAGTCAGTCAGTCTTAGTAAGTAAACCAGCCCCTATTTAGCAAAATGCAGCAATCATAGAGGAACCCTATCTTCAGGGGAATCGTGTTTTGAAGCTCGCCGATGCCAAATTCGGATTGATTCAAATGGTGTGCGTGCCTCCAACGTCCAAGTGCATTCGTCGCATGTTCATGAGATTTAGTTTTGTTCCGGCTGGACAGCGCAAGGCTGGTTTCTTTTGAGAACCTGTTTAAGTCCTTTCAAACTTTATAGACTCGTTCTTCTAAAATGATAAACCACAAATGATGCGCAGATAGGGCTGAATATTTTGTATCAAGTATGCAGTATACACTGCGTCTTTTTCGTGTTTCTTTGGAGTAACGTAAAAGTGATCAAATAAAATAACGAAGCAATTAATCGATTACTTCTTACGGGGAGTAATTTGTAATGGTACTCTATTACTTCTTAGGCCAAGCAATTGTAACTGTATTTAATTACTTTTTTGAATTAACTGGCGCAAGTCTGCACCGTAAAATCGGTTGTGTGTATGTTTATACAGCCTAGAACTTGGTCTACCTCAACGGGCGATGAGTCTCCCAGCTGTAGATAGACAATTTAGCCAGTGCAGTACAACCGGTAGCCTGGGGTCTTTAACGTGCACCACACAGTAGTACACGACCGTAGGCCGGTATAATGCTCATCGAAACGGGCAGGGGTGGGGATTGAGCCCAGAATCCTGGGTTCTGCAGTGCGAGCTTTCGCTCCACGTGCTCTGAGCTGGTGTGCGCTGTACTTTGTTTCAGCTTGAGTCCAGACGCAGCCGATGCTACGAGCGCGAGCACGTGGCCCTGAACAGTTCTTGCACTGCACGAGCGCACGTGCTTGGCAGGGACACTGAAAGCCCGGAGCTCGCGCTTGTAGCATCGGCTGCGTCTGGACCCAAGCTGAAACGAAGGTATAGCCCACTACGCTACCGATGTCCCTACCAAGGGTAACCACTTGTCCCGGCCGTAAATTTGTACTGTCATTGTAATTTGCGCTTTTGTATTTAAGTTAACTGTTGGGCCCAACTAGCCTAGCAGTTAACTTTACATCTAGTCTTAGAGGGCAGCTCTCAGGCGCCGTTTCCGTTTTGATTGGTGTCGCCGTTGCCGTCGCCGTCGGCGTCGGCGTAACTGCGTGCTGCATTATGGGACACGTCCCATAATGCAACTCGCTGTTTTCACTCGTCACCCGCGCGCTGCATTATGGGACGTCTTACATAATGATGTAACCTGTCACGTCACGTGTGACGTCACGAGAATCACGAGTGACGTCACGAGGGTCACGAGTAGCAAGGAGTGACGTCACGACGGCCACTAGTGGCGTCAATATAAGAAACGTCCCAAAACCAACGGTGGCGGTCACGAGTGACGTCACGTGTGACTTTACGACGGTCCCCGAGTGACGTCACGTGTGACTTGATGACGGTCCCCAGTGACGTCACTATGACGTCCCTGGGGACGAAGGGTACGACCTTCACAGGGAAGGTCACGTGAAGCGTCACGAGGCCTTCACGAGTGGCGTCACGATGGCCACTAGGATCATGAGTGACGTCACGAGGGGGAGGGACAGGGGAGGAGAAGGGGAGAACAATGAGAGGATGAGAAAGGAGGAGGAAGATAGAGTAGAGGGAGAAAAGAGCAGGAGGGGGAGGAAAAGGAAGACGGAAATAAACAGCGCGCAAAAATAGACAAGGACGAAAGAAGGTGCAAACGACACAAGCGCTGAACTCACAACTGCACATTTATTGAAAAAACACCAACGAAGTAAACAGCACTATCGCTTCAGCACGTGTCAAAATAGGCACTTTGTGTGAAGAAAAACCGATGTCTTGGCTGACGCATGCCCCTTGCCCTCTTGTTATTGCATATGCTTCCAATATTTTGGTGGTACGTTTATCTGTGCCTCTCCTGATGATGGTGATGTTGTTGAATTGGGGCTGGCATTACAGGGCGCACAATGCCAGAGGTAAGTGACCCCCAGCGGTTGACCGGAGTGTCCAGTCATGTTCACGTGCCCTGTCATTAATGCATCGGCCAGTCTGGCCGATGTGCACTCTTCCGCAGCTTAGTGGGATCTTGTATACGACGGCAACCACACAATCAACATACTTGTTCCTGTGCTTTACGGCACATTGGCTCTTGCCTCGTGCAGTCATCGAGAGGCAGAAATAAAACTACGAGAGAATGGTTGGAAGCCCATGCAATAACAAAAGAGGGGCGAGAAATATGCGTCAGCCATACATCGGTTTTTCTTCACAAAAAAGAAACTGCCTATCTTGACACGTGCTGAAGCGATAGTGCAATTTACTTCGTTGGTGTTTTTCAATAAATGTTTAGTTGTGAGTTCAGCGCCTGTGTCGTTTGCACCTTTCTTTCGTCCTTGTCTATTTTTGCGCGCTGTTTATTTCCGTCTACCATGAACCAACCGCCTACATCACGACACTAATCCAGAGGAAAAGGAGGGAGAAGGAGAATACAGGAGGAGGAGGGGAGGGAGGAGTGAGAGCAGCGTACCCTCCCTCCAGTACCCTTTCCTCCTCCTCATCAAGAGCTGCGCTCTAATTCGGCATTAGAGGGAGTTGTGAACGTCTCATCTTTTTTTCAGGCC
The DNA here is from genome assembly GCA_037355805.1 of Ixodes ricinus. NCBI lineage: Eukaryota > Metazoa > Arthropoda > Arachnida > Ixodida > Ixodidae > Ixodes > Ixodes ricinus. The sequence goes on along the minus strand of JAZHYW010044947.1, from coordinate 13,060 downwards.
TGCCATTGTCATATCAATATCACATGAGCACAATCTTGAGTTGCTTTATTCTGGCGTAGCCACTGAACACCCTCTTTGCTTGACATGGCTAGATCTGAGCGCACCATCCACAAAAGCCATTATCACCATCCTCATGGTCATATCGTGAAGCTTTTGCAGCGAAAAACATTAGCGGCATATGCATATAACACATCTGGCTGGAAAAGTAATACGACTGATCAAAATTCAGTGAAAATCGAATTGAATATTTTCACACAGAAATATTTTTAAATGAAAATGAATTTAACGTACTCAAAATATCAAATCGCAACTGAAACTATTTTTCAGCAAACATACAAATAAAAGCCGTGGAATCGCTAACGTTATCAGCAGGTAAAACCTGATATCTAAATTTTAAATTCTAGCCGGGTTTCTTTATTTTGAGGACTACTGCGGTGTTTTTTATGTGTACAGAGAACAACAAAAAATAATAATCGAGCCAGCCAGAAAACTGCTGGTTCCATGCATAGCAAAACATGTGTAAACTGTTTGAGACTCACGCATTATCTAAAATATTGCATTTAAGTCTGTTAGGAAACAGCCAAGCTTATTTACCCCCTGCACAAAGTTTATAGGCCCGAGTTCCGAGGATAACTTTGATAATTTTTTCTGTGTCGAGAAGAAACGACTACTCCGGGTGATTGACGCAGTAGAAGGAACCACAGTGCTCATGGCAACAGATTGCAGTGGTTTTCAAAAGGGGGTCCGAAAACCCTTTGGGGTCCGCGAAGCCCTGTCTCATCAATAAAGCCAGGCAATAAAAGTTGTATTTTAAAATTGAGAGGAAACGTTCCCATTTAGTGGTGAGTTTACTAATGTGTATGTCGATGAGAGGAGTCAATACTTTACTCTAGTCCCTCGTTATATTCATTTATTAAATCACTATCATAATTAACCAATACCTTTCTTTCCCTTCACCTTGAACGGGGTCTTACATCATCTCCGCCGATCCACAAGGAGTCCGTGAAACATGAATGGTTGAAAACCACTGGCCTAATGGATTCCATGAGCACTTGAGGAACCGGAGAACAGCATTTAATGTTTTATGTGTTCCGGAGCACCTATTTTAGTTGTTGCCATTTGAAGGCCTACGAAAATTTTACAACGCTTTCTTTGCAAGCAAGAGGCATCGTTCACTCTCATAGCTGAAATTAAGTGTTTCATTTTAATTTGAAAATATAATATACAAAGTAGGAGACCGGTAGAGTTGTAAACTTCCCACTTCAAGTTTATCGCGCTCGGCTGACATCAGTGAGGAAATAACGGTCGCTATCGGTGCGCAGACGAACTACACACTTCTAATTATTTTAATTGGTTATGTTGGAACTGCAGTTTTCATGGCTGGGAACACCGGAGGCTAGGTGAATTTAAAGAGTCAACGAAAAGGAAAGAGTTTTGAGATAGTAATGGTGACTTTTGTTGTGTTTTGTTCTTACGATTCTTAAATTGGTCGCAAAGGCAGTGCCGAGTGTCCTGCCGTTAAAGATGCCTATTGGGGAGGAGATTAAACAGTCACTCCTCTCGCGGTACGCTTTCGCTGTGGGGACAACAAATCGAATTTCCTTGTTTGTTTTTGATCGGCGATATCGATGGTGACGATTCATAATGGCCGCTCCTCGTGCAACCAAAGCACTGGTAAGAGTGAACCGCTCGTGTCCGGACCGTGCATGGCGAGGTTACATTTCTTTGTTATTCTGTGTTATTTTTTTATAGTAAACACCGGGCTGTGGGGACAACAAGCTCAGATAAAGCTCCCCTATAGTTCGATCTCCTGCCCAATAAGGGTGGCGTTGTTTCCGCAACATTTCTAATTGGGCAGTGCATACTTGGTAGATGTCCCAAGACCACTCTGTCGAGATAGCTAGACAAAAATCAAATACAAGTACGCCACTCTTCTACTCATAATTGTAAAAAAGGCACGCGGCACTTTTTTTTTTGACGGGTTCTGGAATTGTGTTAAAGAGGAAAATTGCTCTTTTAGTATCTAAAAGCCAACATCATTTTCAAAAGATAGTTAGGCTGTTTTACGCTCTAATTTTAATTCCTGCAAATGTTGCAGTAGAGGCTTGACACATCATACTATGCATTAAAATGTTATTTAGAAAATTTTAATTAGTTTGCTGATTAGGATGATTATTTTTTCATCTAATATCTGTTGAGCCGGATACACATGGCGTGAAGAATATAATATGCCACCGGTCAGCCTTTTTTAAAACTATATTGACTATAAATTCGGACGCCCTGTATTATCCGACGTAAAGCGCGCATGCCCCATGCTCTCGAAGCAATAACGAATGACGATTCATCTTGATCTCATTTTTGTGGGTCAAGGAAGCTGGGCATCGTGGGCCATGCTGCGTTCGCTGCACTCCAAGTTAAGGTTTTAATTAGCTTTAAGCGTTGTATGTGTAGGACGCACTAATTACAACGAGTTACAAATTTGACATGCACTTTTTTATTTGTTTATCTGAGTGGATGCATGCATGCCGCAACAATTTAGAGTATGCACATGCTATATAACTTATTTTTTGCAACAGAAATTCGTTTCTAAATGTTGCTCGATATGCATTACAAGTGGTATACGGGATGTTCAACTTTATGTCGAACCGACTTATTTAAAAGCCGTGAAATATACACTGATGCAATCCCTACTCGCAAGTTACACAGCAAGGAGAACATATGTGGGGCTACTCCTCACGGTAACTTTAATAATTAACGAAATTTATCGATTTACTTTTTAATTGTCAAAGTAAATTCCGTTAAAAACTAGAAACTCGTTGAGCAGCATCCAAAATCTACTAAATCAGTCAATATTGGAAAAGCAAAGCGCATTGCAACAGGCGGAAAGCTAGCAAGGCGAATGCTGCGATAAAAAAAAAACACTATAGAGTGCATTTTCCCACCGCCAGCCTTGTGTCTGTTGCACGAGCGATAACTCTAGCTCAAGCCCACAATTGCCACATGCTTCAAGTCTCTCTAAAGTTTACTGATCTGGTAGTGATCGATGACACTTCAGTAATGTTTCTTATTTGAATCTTGTTCATTTTCACAAATAAAAAATAATGAACATATTCTAGCGCAATATTTAAGTTATTGTGAGGATTAGTCCGCTATAATAAGTTCCCCAGGCCGCTTAACGCACTTACAAAAATCGTATTAGCGATGATTTCATATATTATCGTTTAATGCGAAAGAATTAAATGTCCCATGAACCATAACTCGGTTTCGGCTCTCTGTCGACCACGTGCGCATTTGCGAAGTCAATGCGACGTTCTAGGCCATCGCTATACTCGGCGATGGCGTGGAAGAACGAAGCGCGGAAGTTTGACAGCGAGGACAACCTCGCTGTCAAACTTCCGCGCTTCGTTCTTGTGTTGGCGGATTTGCTGGAGAAAGTTCCTTTGTCTCGCCGATGTAGCTTGTGCGGCACTCTGCGCATAGAATAGTGTAAACCAAGCCCTGAGCTCTTTCTTTTGGCAGAGGATCTTTCGGTCTTGGCATGAACCTTCCCAGCGTGGAGGCTTGCTTGTGGGCCAAAAGAATACCTTCCTTGGCGAGTACGCGAACGAGCGCTTCGCTGGGTTTTTTACGTAGGGAACGCAGATGCGCTCGACTCGGTGGGGCTGTCTTTCTTCTAGTGGCGTCTGGTTTCGTCTGACGAGGCCTTGGCGTCGGGCTATGAGCTCAATGAAGCTACTAGAGTAGCCATTTTTCTTTGCGTTTGCAATTATGGTATCCACATTCTTTTTTATCGGTTTCTGACAAACAAACAGGCGCTGCCTTACGCAGGAGTGTCGAAACCACTTGCGACTTTTGACTCGTTCGGTGGCTGGAGTCAAAATAGAGGTAGTGTCCGGTGTTAGTTTCAACACACACGAGGACGCTAGCCCGTTTTCATCGACACACACCGGACGCTACCTCGATTTTGACTCCAACCACCCAACGAGTCATAAGGCGTCAGTGGTGTCGACCCCACTGCGTAGGGCAGCGACTATCTGCTCATGGGAAAACGATAAAAAAATGAAAGTACCATTTTTAGAGACCTAAAATAATTGCTGCTCTAGCAGCTTCATTCAGCGCATTCGAAGGACGCCAAGGTCTCGCAATACAAAACTCGAAGCCACTAAAAGGAAGACAGCCCCATCGATTAGCGAGCATCAGCGTTCCCTACGTAAAAGGAACCACCGAAGAACTCTCACGTGTACTGGGAAGGAAGGCATTCTGGTGGTCCGCAAGCCCGCTTCCACGCTCAAAAGGTGCTTGCCAAGACCGAAATATTATCTACCAAAAAAAAAGTGCACAGGGCGTGGTTTAGACCATTCCATGCGCAGAGTGTCCCACAACCTACATTGGCGAGACAAAGAACTTTCCCGAGAGAATCCCCCAACACAAGAACGACATGCGGAAGTTTGACAGTGAAAGCAGCGCCATTCCCGAACATTGCAATACCCTAAACCATCGCATTGACTTCGGGAACGCGGATGTGAATGATACAGAGGAAAGCATCCGAAGAGGTTCTTGGAATCGTTCAAATCCAGCAAAGGCCAGTAAAGCTAAACAGGTCCCTGGGCTCATTGCACGCTGTTTACGCACATGGCCTCTGTGACCTGACGAGAAAGTTGAAGAAAAGACCGTCTCCATAACTAAAACAATTATTTTCATATTTCTACAATTCTTTTTTTTTTAGACAAGGAGGTTAGGAATTGCTGCTCCTGCGCGTGTTTTCAGTCCCCATTGAAGAAGAAACCGCGTTGGTTTCGAAACGCTGTGTTCCTTTTTGAGATTCGGTTGAAGCTTCATTTTTGGCACTATAGGTCGTTTAGTTTTGGGGAAAATGTCGGCACCGTAATTTGGTGGTCTGTAGCAGATTCACAGTACAGCTGTTTGTTGAGAAGCACGACAGATGAGCCAGAATCCTCCAATATCAGATGAAATCGCAATGAGATAACAGGGCAACTGTTGCGTGACGGCGATTAGTACACCTCCAACTCGTGCGGCTTTACGAACATTTTGAAAGAGGTGAAAATTTGTCAAGTCAGACACGACTTCAGCGTCAGTGACGTCGGCAGTTAGCCATGTTTCACTTAGTATTAATATATTGCTGTCAGATGACGACACGATATTAGATACAAGATCCCCTTTTGAAATAAATCTCCGTATGTTGGTAACGATAACAGAAAAGGAAGAATTTACACGAGGGTTGGATTGAGGGCTGTTTTATTGGTCGCCGATATATTGATGATTGTTATGCGATTTCTTTTTACAGTTTAGTGACAACTCGTCAAACATATATCAAAGCTTGGCAATGAATAGTGTTTGGGTAGCGTAGCCAGAATGAGACTGCTTTGTTATTGGCAATCGTAAAAGAGTGGTTCCGGGCGGTTCGTACGGTGCGTGAGAAATCTTCGCCAATGCTAAAATCAGAGGAGGTGGCTGGGAGGGGATTATAAATTACTGGTTTTGTGTTGCGACTCGACCCAGATCCTCACATCAATTTAGTAAGTTCTTCCACTATTCCCTCTTCCTTTACAAAATGCATTTTAGATTATACTCGCGGACAACTTTCTGTGGCCATGCAGTCAAAGGTAGAGCTCGTCCGCCATGCCCCTTGAACGCCGACTGAAGTTGCGCACGCGCGTTCTTTGTGAAGCCGCGTGCACAGTTTCAATCGGCATTTATGGTGCTCGAGCGCACGCGCTCTACCTTTCAGAGCACAACCACAGAAGCTTGTCCGCGAGTATAGAGGTCACAAGGGTTACTTTCGTTCACGCGAAGGTCGAAAGAGGACTTCATGAGCAGCACTAGCCCGTCATGTGCGACACTAATGCAAAAGTCGGTGACCTCGCTCTTAATTAGCACCGTATCAAGGATCAATCTTGTGCGAGCTTCAACAGGTCAAGTACGTCACCGCGGATGTGGGCGAGGCGGTGCACAAGGTTTAAACGGGTGCAGTACCCAGGATTGGTACCTGGAAAACGAAGTCAACAGAGAAGGAGCTTGCGATTCAGAATAATGATTTGCCACGGGCCCGTGTATCTTTAAAATTCAATGTGGTGGCGTTATAAAAAAATATCAGCGCCACAATAATGATTACAAATAACACCGGTCACAGGCGTGCAAGCCCCAAAAGTGAAGACGTCAGCTCCCGTACTGCAACTAGCGGACGTAAAGTATTGTGCGGATAACCTTCAAACAACGTTACTAAAACCCTCAGTTCGGAAACTCACCCTTGAAACCCGGGCCGCTGGCGTCCACCGAGACCAAGCTAAATACGATAACAGCGCCACCCTTTAGCGACGAGTTGAAACATGAAAGTTGCTTTACATAGCTACTGCGAGATGGCCCTGCGAGATGGCGCCACCGGCCCTTGCCCGACTCGACGTGCAGCCGTGCAGTTCCCGGAGTGGACGCTGCGGGAGAAATGGCGGCGTTGTGATCGCCATTAGCTCGGTTCTCGAGTACGGATCGGAGCCACTTTTTTAAAGCAGGCTCTATGGCAGTTTCCCAACTGAAGGTTTCTCGCAACGTTGCCTTCAACAGAATAGGGTCGTTGGATTTACTTGCACCTCCGGCACCAGTGCCAAAAGTGAAGTGAGGTGCACTTCCGGTCGTACCTCAAAACATATACCGGAAGCACACTGCCCTAAACATTTGTGCACCGGTGGAGGAGGCGCAAGTAAATCGAACGAGCCTAATATATAACAAAAATAGTTTGCGCAATGTTCACCTTTATTTAATATTGAATACATAATGATAAAATCCAAATATGTTGTTCTGTGTTATTAAAAGCTAGTCAGACTGCTCATAACGCTGGTCAAACAAGGAAATAAACAGATATTGGAACTTTTTATGACCGGTTTAAGATTTATTGTTAATACAGCGTTATTTTTCGCAACGGACTAACATTATAAATTTTCCTCCATACTTTTTTAAATGCAAACAGTTATTACACTCGGCTGTCCTTTCCGGAGTGTTTTGCGCTTTCTTCTACGAATTTGTGAGGGTCACCTGTACAAAGAGCTCACCCGCACATGGCAGCTTATAAGCGCCGCGGAAGGAAAGCATAGTCTATTAGAAAGTGTTGGGCGCATTCTGTTTCCGGGAGCCGATAGGTGTGGTCGCAGAACGGAAGGCTCCGTCGGAGCTCTGATAATGGCAGTCGATGGCCGTGGTGAATCGGATATCTCGGTGCTCAGGGAGTATTGTATCATTCTGCCTCCTCTGCCATGAGGTGAAACAATGAAGCGCCAGTCGTTCTTCATTGCGACATTGCGGGAAGACCCGACCGCATTGAGAACTTTAGACGGTCGACCGAGGAACTTAGAGTCATCACGGACGTGACCGAAATAGGGGCATACCAGAAGTCCCACGTTTGGCTGGTCAATTTATCGACCGATGCAGCAAAGCAAAACCTGCTCGAGGCGGGGATGCTCCTCGTGAGGGCCCGTACATGGCCTCGTCATCGACCCAACCAAGCAAGAGACCCGAGTGAAGCTCCACTGGGTGGCGTTTGACGTTCACGAACCACACCATACGAAAGGCGTTCTCGGAATACGGAGAGGTCAACGACGTGACGCTCGACCGCTGGAAGGTGCCGGGCTTCGACGGAGTTGAGTTTACTGCCCGAATAGTCCGCCTGGACCTTCGGGAGGGGGGACGACCTCCACCGCCTTCCTCACCAGATGCGGATCGCTGGTGGCTCGATCCTTGAGGTGTAGCCAGGCCGTTCCCCCAGCTGCCTTCGGAGATGGAGGACAGGGCACATCCGTCGTGATTGCCGTGCCCCCAGGTGTACCGTGTGCCGAGCTTACGGGCACGAAAAGATCGACTGTGTCCGCTCTTACGTCCGAGCTGCGGGAGGCGGGGCCGACGACCAGAGCGAGCTGGCAGCGGCGCTCGCCGTGATAACGACTGAGACGGCCGGCAGCGGCAGGGAAGTTGGCAAGTCTGACACCGCCCCCGTGAAACGCAGCGGACCCTTACCGTCGCAGGAGTTGACCGCAGTATCTGCTCCGGCGGTCGAGCGCTCCTCGACGACCGAAGCGAGTGACGGTGGTGCAGGCAACGACGCGGGGCCGGTCGACCATCCTGAGCAAGCGGAGATGGAAGCTGAGGCGACTTCAGTAAAGCTCCGTCATGGAGATGACCTGGAACTCTCGCAGGAACGCCGGCTACGCCAGCTCCGGAAAGGCAATGGCCGATGGTAGGAACGAAACAGGTCGTCAGCCAGTCACGGGCGTCTTCGCAGCAGTATCGACGGGCTGTCCCCGTAGGCAACTGCGCGGAATGACTACCTGTAGGACGAAGCTCCTCAAAGGAGCTTCGTCCTACAGTTATGCGCTCTGGTCTGGTTTCACTTCCAAAGCTTGTGCGAGTTGTGACATTAAGCGTTCAAGACCCTGCGGACCGAAGAATAACTGAAGAAACTAAACAGTTAATGGGGCGAAATAGTGCCCAAAATAAAATAGACGAACGTTATCGTCGCAGGCGTGGATGTCGGCTAAACAGCAGGATCGAGCGCTGAGGCGAGGCTGACTCCGCTCGTTATGCGGAGTCCCTTATGTATTCTCGTGGGATTCTGGAAGGTAGATCGGTGCGTAGATCATTCGAGTAGTAACAAACATGTACGAGTTGGCACAGCGACCAATCACAGCGCAGGAGGGCGGGGCCTAACCCGATCCGACCAATCACAGTGCAGGAGGGCGTCACCAAACCCAATCCAACCAATCACAGCGGAATGGGGTGGGGCCCTTTCCACTCTCTCCCATTCCAGTGACCAATGCCAGGCAGTGGGCATCGATGGGCCCGCCCACAGGGCATTAGCCAAGGACCAATCAGAGCACAGCGGGGTCCCGCACTCGAGTCACGTGCTCGGTGTAGGTGGGAGGTCACGTGCGCGTCGGTTCAGGCGCTTGCCATGACCTCATACCTCAAACCGCAACCGTGGTTCACCAGGTGTTGACAGCTGTGTCATATCTGATAACACACGTGATGTCAAACAGAGTCCGATCACGTCCGACAGAGGGCGCTATAGGACTTGATTTGCGGCGCTCAGGGCGTCTCACGTGTGATCGGTTCGAGCTGCGTCCGACAGATGGCGCTCACGTGATGTCGCACAAGGCTCGTGCTGCATCCGAAGGAAGGCGCTGCGCTCCGGTCACATGATGGTCACGTGATTTGAATCGCTGCGCGGTAAATGCATTTTGTTAGATTAAAAGGGCTGCGCGAGCGGCTGGGACTCGACCTGTCTACCTCGGGCACAGCAGCCCGACACTCTACCACCTAAGCTGCGAGCACATTGCTTCCCGGACCGCTTAACTTGTCTTAGTAGTTCGTGTGTGTGTGCAACTCATGATAACAACCACGTGATGTCGCACAGGGTTCGAGCTGCGTCCGAAAGAGGGCGCTCACGTGATGTCATGCAGGGTCCATGTGCATCCGAAAGAGGCGCTGCGCTCCGGTCACATGATGGATTGATGGATTTGTTTGCTTATGGACAGGGACAGGTGCTAAAAAGGAAAACAGAAAAAATTATTGATTGCATATCAAGAGACATTAGTAAGCTAGGGAAGGCTCTGAAATTATTATTATGGGAGACATGAATGCCCATATCCGAGGGTCTGGATGGATATACGGACTCAACTGGAAGCTTATTACTAGAACTGGTGGAAAAGCATGACTTATTTTTATGTAATACCAGTCAGAAGTGTGACGAGCACATAACATGGGAAACTGGCAATCTACATTCAACTATAGATTACGTACTCATCGTCACACAAAATATATGGTAAGTTACAAGTAATGAAAATAGATGAAGAAGGTTCCAAAAGTCTTGGTAGTGATCACAAACGTATTAAGCTGAATTTTGCCAGAGAAGTAAATGCTGAGCCTACACAACATAATTCAAAGCAAACTTTCTGCAGTGACAAAGAGTTGGAAATAGTTGCTGAAAGAATAGAGGAAGCAGTTTCAGGGCAACGGTATACAGATTGGACCTATGAGAGCCTAAATCCAGACTTTTTGTTCTGAACTAGACAAAGTTAAGAGGGGCGCACCAGAGCCGCATAGAGAATATATGAGGTTTTTCGCCAACTTAGAAAAATTCTCACATAATAACGGCTGCGGGGAGCTTCTTGAAAATTTCGGCTTCAAAGACATTAAGGAATTATCGAGACATTCAATGGATCAAATATTTTATTATAAATTTGATTATATTCTTTAAAAAATCATGAAAATGGTCAAAATCGGCTAATTCGGCACTCTTACGTTCGGAGCGAATTTACAAAATTATTTCAAAGCAAACGAAAAAAGTATTTCATTGAATGTCTTCTAAATTTATTACGGAATCGAATAATATCAAAATTATTCACGTAAGTCGATCTGTTCCGTAACTACAGCGAATATAAAGAACCAAGGTGTCGGTGCTTGTTTTCGTTGTTTTTAAGGTACCTCTCTCTGCCGTGACGTGGCGCTCGCTGTCCACGAAATGCGAAATCGTCCTTTCGGCGATCGGCCGGATCGGCACTGTGCAAGGTGTTCTTCCGCGCGCGCCTGGCGCGCCCGTATCCTGTTTCATTCTGCACGCCGAGGCGTCAGTGTGCGTGTCTCGCTTTCCTGCTTATCGGTAAATAGATCTCCGTGTTTTTTTTTTTTGTTTTGTTTTTTGACACAAAGTTTTATTTTTTGTTATCTTTCACACTAACGTCCTTCGGCCTTGGGGTCGTGGAAATCGGGGATGAAACGTGCACAGGGTAGATCGGTCTTTGCCTCCTTTATATTTTTCACGGACGTCCGTGACCTCCGTACGGTTCGTGGTCACCGCAATTTGACGCGAGGAAAAACGGGTCGCCTGCTCTGTAGCCAGGGTATTTCTAGGGGAGGGTGATAACTCGCTGTTCTTCTGAAAATTCACATATTGCCCAAAAAGGTGGCATGGCTAATGATTAGGGTATGTTTTTCCGGTGTTTATTTTTGACCAAAAATCGGCGCATTTTTTCGACGCTTACTTTTTAAACACCAGTGTATTATGGTTGAACGTCTCGTGATGACGCAAAAAAGCGTTGATAACCAAGGAAGAAAAATGCGATTGGACAAGAACATTTCAAATTTCCAATTCTATTCGCATATTTCATACGCTTTTCTTCCCGTGGGAGCGTCTATCCCGACAAAAAATGCCTAAGTCACTGAGCTGTGAACGCATACGCAGTGTACAATCGTTTGGCCTAGGGAGCTATTGCGCACGCTCGAACGCGCTTCACAGCCCAGTAGACAAAGTTGGCGGCACCCAGAAGGCGAGTTTTGGAATGGTCTGTAGTAGGCAAAAGAAACAAATAACAATCAACGCATCTCAGTTCCCCAAGCGAAGAGGCGCGTTTCTAAGGCCAATGGTTCCGGACGACACTAATGTTGTTGGCGTTGCCTTCCAAGAATTACACCGACCTCTGAATAGGCACTGGAAGGATGGAGGCTCGACGAGATAACATGTTTCACAAACTTCTACAGAGGAGGCGTTTCGAAGAAACTAGCCGTCGCTGGGGCGGGAACATTCACCGACTGGAGTGTTTTAGTTTTACAAAGGCCGAATATTTCCAACCACCGGAGTTTTTCGGCTGTAATCAATTTTGTATTTTCGTCACCGGCGGATGTTTATCAACTCAGAATATTAAAGTTCGTCCTGAAAATTGTTTTTTTTTTCCTTGGTGAATAGAGGTGATTTGTTCAGGTTAAAACTTCGCATTATCAAAATAACAAACATCGAAATGCTGAACACCGGATAATGAAGTTGCTAAAAGGCCAAAGCGCCAGAAGGCAACCCTGAACTGCAACAATATTTATTTACTTCGACTTCAAAACGTATTTTTGTAGGGGAAACTGGACTAGGGCAAGAAAGAGGGGAGAATGGTAGGGCTGAGAAGGGAAAGGGAGTTCGGAAGAATAGAGCGAGGAGATCGTTTTCGCAACCCGCTAAGCGCCAGTTTAGCTCTGCGTAATCCGCCACGAGACCTTGAACTATGCAGAAAAGACTGGAGGCGTGAATGCTCAGTTGCGGCGCCTTCTTTGGGGATACCGATACAGAGGAGAAAAACGGCCTGCTAAATCTCGCTATCTCCAAAGCTGACCGGTAACGTCACGCAGAGGAAACGGCGGCCAAACGTTCCGCGCGTACAAAATCAACTTCCATTCGAGATACGCTCATGAAGGTGGTGCATATGTAGAGTTGTTCGTTTTCGGGTTTTATATTTTTTTTACTTCGGGGGTAAAAATCGGGTGCTATTTTGCAAGCTGATAATCGGGGAGAAATCGGGTTTTTTGTGGAAATATTCTGAAATTCGGGTTTTTTCGGGTTAAACTTACAAATGTACTCAGTAATACAATCGTTTTCTTTTTCTTTTTTTTTTAATTGGAGCGCATCACGACTTATTTAAAGCTAACGCGTTAAAATTAAGAGTTTGTTTCAAGCTGGTAATCGGGGGAACATGAGGGTTTTCCAGCTCCGATTGCCGTCGGTTGCTTCAAAGGAAGCACCGCCCACGGAATCCTCCTCTCCCTCAGAAATCAACAAAAACATCGACCGTTCGAGGGACGGTCGTCTTCAATCAGACATTTCGCTTGGAATAAACCTGTTAAGTTTTCCCGATCTGTTTACGCGACTGACTGGCTCGGACGTTGTTCGTGAGAGACCCCAACGCCTATTGTCGTTTTTTCTCAGTCGGCCTCCGTAGAACGTCACCGTGAGTTAGGCGCGCTCGTTGGGCGGTTGGTTGGGGAGCCATGTAGCGTCCACAGTGCTGCGCGCAGCTTGCGAAATGAACAATAGGTCACTGTTGTCCCGAGGTAGGGTAGATACAGCTAGCGTCTGTGCACCGCAAACTTCGTGCGGCGTAAAAATGAATAGGTTGGTTATGTGTTCTTGGAATTCGTGGAGAAATCGGGTTTAACCCGATTCTCCTGAAACATGTTCGGGGTGTAAAAATCGGGTAAAATCGGGTTTTACCCGAAAACGAACAATCCTATGCATATG